>BQNB010200206.1:0-11006 GCA_026074375.1 Tanacetum coccineum
TTATTGGAGTCGGTTTAGATGTAATGTGTCGTTTAGCTGGGTTGATTGGCTAAAAAATCCTCATCTTGTAACTTTGTAATTTTTCTAGCTTCTTGCTAGTTTTTTAATAAAGTGCTGTTGAAGAAAAAGTTACAAATGTTTCCATGATTCCATCATAGGTTAACTATATATTGGAATTTGGTGTATAAAATCAATACTAACTTTTACTTTAATGTACACCTTATAGTTTCGAATTTAAAACTTTAAGTTATCATTAACTATGACCATTGATAAAGGTGGAAATGGGTTAGTTTTTTACTACACTCGAACCAAAATTTTCAGCTTTATTGGTTTCTCAAGGGTGTTTTTTTATCTATGGGTTTACAAGCATAGTATCATAAAGCCTGATTTCGCAACCTTTTTCTAACCCATAATGTTATTACCACTTAATTTTGGGAAAATAAGTTTATAACTAGGGCTGTAAACGAACTGAACGTTCATTTAACATTTCATGAACCGTTCGGTAAAAAGTTCGTTTATGTTCATTTATTTATTAAATAAACGAACATGAACAACATTTTCCGTTCGTTTAGTTAAATAAACGAACATGAACAAAAGTCTTATCCTTTCATTTATGTTCGTGAACGTCCGATTATTCGTTCGTTTATTATCATGTATCTGTTTATGTTCGTTAATCGTATCTTTTTATTATATAGTTTTAAAATTTCTTTACTTAAACAAAACAACTTATAAAACACAATATTGTGTATATTTTATGTTTATTTATGTCTGTTCATTTAGGTTCGTTCGTTTATGTTCGTTTAGTGTCTTAATAAACGAACATGAACAACATTATTTCTTAATAAAAAGCGACCGTGTTCGTTTATTTTTCCGGCTAAAATTAAACGAACGAACATGAACAAGGCTCCGTTCGTGTTCATCCAGTTCATTTATAGCCCTATTTATAACTTGCAAATAAACCCAAAAAACAGGCTAATGAAAAATAAGGGGGGTAAAAGCCATTTATTACCAACCTACTTTCTCATTTGTGCCGAAATGACCAACGTACATTTTTTTGTACTTACTACACCCACGTACATTCAAATTTCGTTCGATATCACCAATATGACCATAAAATGACTATATTACCCTTGTCTTCTCTACATCCACTCAGATCAAAAGACAAGGGTAATATAGTCATTTTATGATCATATTGGTGATATCGAACAAAATTTGAATGTACATGGGTGTAGTAAGTACAAAAAAAATTGGTCATTTCGGCACAAATGAGAAAGTAGGTTGATAATAAATGACATTTACCCAAAATAAGGCAAGGTAAAAAAGTTTAGAAGATTGCTGGAATCAAAAATTGAGTACACAATATTCTTACACAATGTGACATGTTAATTTGTAAATGGACACAAGAGGTACGTAGTATAATTTAATAGTAAGAGATAGAATGACACACATTAGCATGACATCAAAAAAAAATTAAAAAATTATATGATCTTAACATTTCTCATAAGTTTAAACTTCACTCCATATTTCGATCTTAATTACGCGCCACCGACCCACTAAAGTAGCTAGGTATATATCAACTGATGGTGGTTTAAATTTTGTCACACTACTCTTTGTTTTAAATTCGAAAAAATGTAAGTATGCATCTCGCTAAAAAGGCCAAGTGTTAAAAGTCCATGTTTTAAAAAGACACTGCACAAATTCAGATGCTAACTTTGCATTCAATAGAGCATGCACCACCATTTAGTCATTTACACTGCCCACTGCTTCCTTCTGCTACACAAAAACAAACACCACCATTTAATACACTCTTTAATTGTTTACTTATTTATTATGTAATGTAACCCTCATGACCACTTCCACTCCCATTCTATTTCTTCACGACATCTTTATCATTTATTATCATATCATATCATATCAATATTTGGTGTGTGTTTTTATTGTTGTAGCCAACCTTTGTTTCATGGGTTAAAGAAAATCTAGTGAGTGAAGGACATATATCATATTTGATTTGTGTTTTTTTTATAAGGTTTGGTTTGACAATGAAGGGTTTTGGAAAGTGGATTTTGTTCTTGGTGTTTGGAACTGCTTTGCTTTGCCTCTCATTGTCCTCGGTTCAAGGTAATGTTTCTATCTTATGTAATCAAAGATTTAATTTGTGTTGGATGTTGTCTTTGTAATGGTGGGAAATTTGTATCTTTTGTATATGGGAAGTGATTTGCATACTTAATTTATTGATTTTTACAGACATATAAATCATGTGTGACAACATTGTGAGTTTTGACAACATTTATGTTAAGTGGGTCAAAAAGACCTTTTCAGTGTAAAAAGTCTTAGTTGGCCTCTATTTTTTTAAGTAGTTCAGTAAAGGAAATGGTGTTAGCTAAAAGACCAAGATCTCATGGTACAGAAACAATGTTAATGCTCATGTGCCAATGTTTTGTTGATATGATGTTGTATCTAAGAGGTACTTCACAAAATAGTGTTTGACTATAAGTCAAGAAGCTTGTGGCTTGTGGTTTAGCATCAATAATTACTAACAATGTGCTGATAAGTAATTGTAGCTTTAAGATTTGAAAAAAAGTTTGCTGATAGTTTTACCTCCTCATTAGACTCTTTGAATTGTTTATTTTCTCTTTACCAGATAGTGATCTTGCTCACCATAAGAATATCATTCAATTGACGAAGCCAAACAGGAAACTTAAGGTATGCATCAAAACAAATTCTTTGGAGTTATATTTGAAAAATTTACATCAATTCATGTATATATGCTCCTTCTTGAATTATTTTTTAATTATAATTTACAGGCGGTTATTGACGATGAAAGTGGTAATGGAAACATAGATGTAGACGATTACCTCCCGAGTGACCCAGCTCCAAGTTCAAAGGCAGCAATAAGGCCGGGACCAATCGAGCATGGTGCTCCTCTTATGCCTTACATCCCAAAGCCCGCACCTCCTAGTCCCGGACCATATGAAGCCAATAATGCCGTGTCCCCTTAGCCAACATCATAAGTATGGCTTAGTATTTACTTGAGTGTGGTAAGTTTAGGGTTGTAATAATTTGTTAGGCTGTCTTTATATAATTCACACCATATAGTTGGAACCCTGGTGGGCATTCCTTTGTTCTTCTTATAAGATGAATTTGCCCTGAGTTTCGATTTGAAGTGTGACCGTAGTTTGGATGTTAACGTTAGGCTCTGAATACTGCTGCTATTTGTTGCTTAAAATGTAAAATGCAACATATTAGTTATGTATTTGAATAAGCGGTAGATGGTGATTTCATTATTCTGCTTGTTCTGCATGTCTCCATTCCAAATTATGCTAGTAATGGTTATATGCACATTTGTTTGGGGAAATTAAGGTGTCCATTGTAACATAAAAGGTCCACGCTAAAAGATTGTGATTTTGTATTTGTGTGCATAATTATTTCCCGTGCTTTTTGGATGTCTTTTTATACATGGTCTATATAAGATTTAGTTTTTGCCTTTTGGTCCATGTCTACATGGAGCTTAACGAGTTGAAAACCCGTGTGGAACTTAAATATGGCTTGTTAAGTCAGTTCTCACGCCTTGAATTGTTGGCTCTCAGTGTTGTAGTAATTGTTTGGAAATCGAACCAGAATTGAATCGAGAAAGATTAATCAGACATTGCTGGTTGCTTTGATTTGATAAATCGACTATCCATATTATGCAACTATGTAGCGAATGTTCAAATTCTTTTTATTCCCAAATCAAAGTTTCTAGTAGAATTAAATCACAAAATTTTAATCTTTATTTGCAGTTGTGTGAAAAGTGATGTAATAAGGATATATTTCCTGGAACTAATAGAATCCATAAGATGAACACATAATGAAACAATATAACTCGTAACTGAATGATTAACCCATAGTCAAATGATTACAATACACAAAAGATTGAATATCAAAGTGATAAACAATCTTTTAATATGAGCAAGATTACACCGTAGTGTTTTTTTTGTTTATAATGGAGAGAAAATAGCGAGTGTTTGTTCTGTTGTCGTGGGTTGTTCTGTTTCTGCAACCCGTATAGGGAGTGTATAAATACACAAGTCAGGTCTTCAACACTAGCCCTCCATCTTTCCTTGAGTTGCATTACAGCCCCTCAATCTTCTCATTTATTAGTCAATCCGTACAATTACGCTATTCATACCATAAGAAAATTATATATAAAAGGAAGTTAAAACTTAATATGAATGATATATCTATGCTACCTTATAAAGCATTTAACTTCAAATCTTGAAAGTGAAAACTGAAAGTGAAAACTTAATCTATTTTAAGAATGTCAAAACTTAAAACCTTTGAATCTCAATACTTAATCGTAGTCAAACCTTAAAAGGGAATGTATACTAATTGATTGACACAAAAACTTAATAGCAGTTAAAACTTAATCGCAGTCAAAACTTAAAAAAGGAATATATACTAATTAATTGACACAAAATCTCTATAAAAGCACAAAAGACACACATATCTCATTCACACAATTCACTATCTCTCTAAAAACACACACAACACTACACTCCTCTCTCTCTCTCTAAACCAAAAATCAGTTTCTCTCTAACCACCGCCGGCTGTCGCCCCACCACCGTCGGCTGCCGCCCCACCATCGTCGGCTGCCGCCTCACCACCGCTGGCCCACCGTAGCTAATTTTTTTGAGGTATTATTTTATATTATAATAGATCTATATATTTTGAAGGTTTATGTTTTCAATGTTTTTTTTATAGATCTATTAATTTTATAAGTAGAAACATTTGAATCTTAATACTTAATCGTAGTCAAACCTTAAAAGGGAATGTATACTAATTGATTGACACAAAAACTTAATAGCAGTTAAAACTTAATCACAGTCAAAACTTAAAAAAGGAATGTATACTAATTGATTGACACAAAATCTCTATAAAAGCACAAAAGACACACATATCTCATTCGCACAATTCACTATTGTAACACCCCCAAAATGGGTCGCAGCGGAAATGATGTTCCGGGAGCGTTACTTCATAATACCATTGCACCAGTTATGAGGGAAAGACCTCTAAGTGTCGATTGAAAAGTAATCTTGTATTATTTGAACTCCAATGCACATCAAGTAAGCACCTAACACTTATGTACCTGAGAAAACATGTTTTAAAACGTCAACAATAATGTTGGTGAATTTATAGGTTTATAAATTTAATGAAGTGGATAGCAAGATTTCCCTGTAATAGAGTAGGAACTACATTATCACAAAAATGTATTACGAAATGCACTAAGCTCATGACACTGAAGCTCAACAATATATGTATCAACTACATATAAATAATGTGCCCAATATAGATGTTCAACCCGTAACATCTATGAATCCGACATGGTATGCGTTCGTCGTTTCGTTCAACCGGAATACTAGCAAGAGCTACTTGCCCGAATGGGGGTGTTAATTCCCAAATAGATCTATTCATAACATTCGCGCTCACATAATGAAATTAACAATTACATATATGCAATTAACAGTTCATGATGAAGGGCATTGTGGGTTATAGCTACTTAGGCAAACTCATAATATTTGAATTTAAATGTACTTGCATCCATTTTGTAAAACAAACATGATCTCATCCCCGAGATTTAATAAATGATTGAAAAGTAAAAGATGGGGACTATAAACTCACCTCAAGTGATGATGTGAATGAATGAGTGATCAATCAATATATGTCGGCACAACTAGCCGGAATGCAACCTAATTAGATATAGGTCGTATAAGAATGTATACTGGAATAATAATACAACAATGCATTTATTAAGTTAGATCACCACCTAATAGTTTTTGTTTAGTTTATAAACTAAGTGTGTAAGTTAAGTTTGTAATTAAATGTCTATGTTATTGTATATAAATACACTTGTAAAAAAGTTTTCTTATAATGTCCGTGTTATTTAATGTCGTGTTTATATATATGTGTTGAGCATGTAGAAAATTGTCTATTATGTCCAAACAATTAAATCTAATCACTTACGCTCGTTTTTCTATTTTTATTATTTACAAAGTGTCAAAAATATAGTTTAATTGAATTAGTAATAAATTATTAGTATAAAGTTTTAAAACGCATATTATATTATACAGTTTGCTACAGATTATTTCTTAGGTTTTTATAGTCCAAACGGACCCGAAAACACTCGAACAACACTCAATTTCACTATTCAAACAGCCACTTATTATTTATAAAACTAGGTTGCAGGAATTTTTAGTAATTTTTCAGAAAAATTGATCGACTTTAAGAGGCGTAACTCCTTCGTTATAATGATGTCTACGGTGTTCCAACTCGAGGTTTAACGGAAAATCATAATCTACAAGTTTTCTTATATAAATATTTCCCGACTCGGACCGAAAAGGGTCAAAAATGCGTTTCGTAAATGGACAGAACGGTCCGAAAAACTTGCAAGCTAGTCAAAAAAACTAGTTTTTCGTTCAAAACTTAAATCGGCTATAACTTCTTCGTTATAAGTCCGTTTTTCGAGTTCCTTATATGCACGGAATCGTATTGAGATGTACTAACATAATATCAAATTTATATCTTGCCTATAAAATCGTGCTAAAACAGTTTATACAAATTGTAAACTAAAAAATATATATATTTATTTGATTTATGAATTGTTAGCATGTTTTAATTACTACAAGTTCTCTAATTTGTCTAATAAAATAACATGTATAAATTTTAAAGTCCACTAAATTTATAGTCCTTTAATAAACTTTCATTTCATGGTTAAGTATCAAGACACAAAATAAATAAAACATAACTTTATGTAAATAATTAAAACGACAATAAAACTACAACTAGTTCTATAAATTATACAATACTTGAAGTATGTCCAATTAAATGTTTTTCATGGAATTAACATATTAGTAACATCATTTTACCATATGAATATATATACTTGATTATGTAGAAACATGGGTTCTTGTTGTATACTTGTTAAATAAAAGTCTAGATGGTGATTTCACTAAATAAACAAGATGTATAAATGCAAGAAATATATATGAAAGTATAGAGGTGTAAATGGACCTTGAGTGAATGAAAAGATGAGATGAACACAAATCTAAACCTAAATCAAACCCAAATGTTTGATTTCTAACCTAAACCCTTTATACTTGCAAAATAATTACTCAAAGCTTTAACTCTTTTTTTTTCTTTGATGTGCTACTGCCGAATACACACAAGAATGGAAGATGGAAATTGCTTGCCGTAGGTAAGTGTAGAGAAAAAAGAAAGGATTTCTTTTGCTTTGATGTGTGAATAAAACTACCAAGGTGATTATATTTTTATAAAAGTAATTTAGGCATGGTTTGAATGGATTAAAGAGTCACATGTCCTTGTAATATCACTTAAGGAAAAGTTTTGAACCCTTATGGTGTGAGGTTACCTAGGAACGGCTAACAGGTGAAGAGAAAAATAAGTAAGCCAACTACTTTACATAAGATCATGAAAAAGGTTATTTAGTGTCTTTAAATAAGAAAGTATTGTGTAACCTTACCATTTTTGGGGTGTTAGGTAGGGAAAGTATATAATTTAAATTTTGAGAAGTTAAATGTGTGTTAACATGTATTAGTTATGGTATTTAGGGTATTGGGTATGTTGTGCATGCATGAAATTGTGAAAATGTAAGTGTACATAAACGTTTTACGTGGAACTTACGTAAAATAAATGTGTTGACTTATAAATTACGTTTATAGAAGTCATATAACACATATTTGATGTAAAATTATATTTGTTTAAAGTCGGTTTATGTTGATTGTTGATTTGTAGTTTACGCGATTTAACTTAACAGTTGAAATTAAAAGTGAACGCGTAAATTTAAAATAAATAGTTGAATATTTATTGACGTAAAAAGACGTGAAAATGTGAATTGTTACAACTATCTCTCTAAATACACACACAACACTACACTCCTCTCTCTCTCTCTAAACCAAAAATCAGTTTCTCTCTAACCACCGCCGGCTGTCGCCCCACCACCGCCGGCTGCCGCCCCACCACCGTCGGCTGCCGCCTCACCACCGCCGGCCCACCGTAGCTAAGTTTTTTGAGGTATTGTTTTATATTATAATAGATCTATATATTTCGAAGGTTTATGTTTTCAATGTTTTTTTTTATAGATCTATTAATTTTATAAGTAGATCTATAGGTTTTGTAGGTGTTGCAATCTCGTCGGAATATGTTTGTTTTATTTCGCAGGACTCGCCGGAAAAGTTTGTGTATTTATTTATGTTAATTTGTTTTTGTATTTTGGTGTGTAAATTCTTTTATAAGTTTATTTGTTAACTTGTAATATTGTTTTGATTTGTTTTTAAGGACTCGCCGGAATAATTACTGTAGCCGGTGGACTCGCCGGAAAATCTGTTGCCCTTACTTTACTTTTCGGTTTTGGTTAGATCTATATTTATTTCAAGTATTTATTCATGTTTCATTTTTATTTTATAAAAAATAACAAAATTCGTCAAAAATATATATTTTTATTTTTTGGTAACTCTCTAATATTATACTGTATAAAGCTAGGATAAAATTTTTAGAATATTTGGAATTTCGTAGGTATTTCTTATAAATATAAAAGCTGTTTTTATGTAAAAAATGTGATATAATTTATGTAATTTTTTTGTTACAACCACATTCACCGCTTTCACGTCGGAAAATGAAGCTTTCGTCGTCGCCGCTTTTTTTGCCGGAAATTTGTTATAATGACTATTGTATAAATTTGTTACAAAGTTTGTAGTGTAAATTTGTTATAAAGTTTATTTTGTAAATCTTGTATAAATTTGTTACAAAGTTTGTAGTGTAAATTTGTTATAAAGTTTATGTTGTAACTTTTGTTATGAATTATGTCATGTAACTTTTGAAATTTCAAAATTTTGAAAATTTTGAATTTCACCTGCAAACAAATATCTCATAAACATCATCATCATCTCTTTACAATATACTCGGCAATACCCATTCATACGTGAGACAAGTAAGGAAAGTATTATGGCTGTAATGAATATTATCACATTGATAATTGATAAGAAAAAAAGTAAGGAAAGTAAAGAAAGTATTATGACCGTATTGAATATTCATATTCATATTGAAGGAATGTATTCATTCAACATAATTGACGGGAACTTTTTCAATTTATTTATGGAATGTATTTGAATGCCTTAAAACAGACACGATGGAAAAATTGTAACTTATAATATTTTTGGAATAAGCCTTAATACACACATACACACACGATGGAAAAGTCAAAACTTACAGTAATGTGTTTCCTATTTTTGGAATGACTTAATTCACTTGAATATTTCTTACATTATTTTCTAAAGTAATAGCATTGAATTACATAATGATAGGAGATGTTAAAAGTATTTTAAATTTAAAGTTCAACCTTTTCCCCAATGCCTATATAAACAACCCTAACATGTTTACTAACGTTCTTTGATACATGTTCTTTGATACATGTTAAGAATTTTTGTTTGAGTCGACTTATCGCATGTTACAGCCGTTTGCAATTACATTTTGATATTTTCACGTTCTATTTTGAACGTTACACGAAAAACTTACGACAATCTCGCATATCGTTAATTATCGGCCGCTAGGAATTTCCGTCGCTATGCGCGGGTACTCGTCTAGCATTCTCAATACACCTCCTCAGATTAAGTTTTAAATATGTTAAACATGTTCAACTTGTTAGTGAGATAGTTGTGTTGATCAGCATCTAATCATTTGGTTAAAATGTCTGCAGTATTTTTTCCAGATTCAATCTTTGTAGGTTTTATAATTGCTTCAATCATTTTGTCTCTTATAAAGTGGAGATCGATTTCGAAGTGTTTGGTTCTATCATGAAAGACCTGATTATAAGCAATTTGAATGGTAGCCTTATTGTCACAATACATAGTGATGGGTTTGGCAACTTTGATGTTTAAATCTTGCAGAAGGTTGGTTAGCCAGATGACCTCACATGTTGCAAAAGCAAGAGCTTTATATTCTGCTTCTGTAGAGGATCTTGAGACCACAGTGTGCTTTTTGCTTTTCCACGAGAAAAGGGAATTACTAATAAAAATGGCAAATCCTATTACCGATCTCCTTGTACCTCTGCACTTGGCCCAATCTGAGTTATAGTAACTGCACAAGTTCATGTTTAAGCCTCTTGATACCATGATTCCTTTGTCAGGAGCATGTTTTAGGTACCTTAGGATTCTTAGGCCAAGTTTTAAATAGGACTCATAGGGAGAGTGCATAAACTAACTCAAAGAATTGACTGCATATAAGATGTTAGGCCTGGTATGGGTGAGATAAATAGGTTTCTCTAGTAATTTTTGATATTCAGTATGTTTTTATAGGCTTATCTTTCTTGTTTATGGGTTTGTCACCGATGATCAATTTTGATTCAATTGGTGTTTGAGTTGGTTTACAGGCCAAGAGGCCATACTCAAAAATAATTTCAAGGCATTATTTCCTTTGGGAGGGATAGATGCCATCATTTGTTTTTATAACTTTAATTCCAAGGAAGTATTTAAGTTCTCCTAGGTCTTTGATAATGAAGTTATTTTTTAAAAAGTCTTTGACTTTGTTGACTACATTTAATTTATTTCCAATGAGAACTATGTCATCCACATAGACAAGTAAAGCAATGAACAAATTATTACCAGTTTTGATAAATAAGGAGTAGTCACTCATGCTTTGTTTATATCTATTACTGATAAGAGTTTGGCATAATTTTTCATTTCATTATAGAAATTTTTTTAGTTTGCATACTATTTGATCATTAACAAAATATATCCTGGTGGAAGTGTCATATAGACTTCCTCACTTAGGTTGCCATATAGAAATACATTGTTGATATCAAGTTGGAATAAGGGCCACTAATTGTTGATAACAATGCTTATTAGAAACCTAACTGTAACTGGAAAATGTTTCATCATAGTCAGCACCTTTTTTTTGTTTAAATCCTTTTGCCACTAGTCTGGCTTTATATCTTTCTATATCACCATTAGATTTAT
>BQNB010200210.1:0-11005 GCA_026074375.1 Tanacetum coccineum
TTTTGAAAACATCATTAATATGATATAACTTTTAATAACAAAGACGTACTCGAAAGAATCACTAAAAACGGAGTTAAAAGGAATGAAATACGACATTTACGGGTTTACGATAACTAAATCTATAAAAATAAATTTATAATCTGTCATGAACAGTAAAAAGTACTGTTCACCAGTAGGTCAAAAATATGAAAATGTAATATTTTGATAACTCGTCTTAATACGAAAGCATGGACATAAGAAACGTAAGAAACGGGCTTAAAACGAAGAAATTGCGTCGTTTTTACTATTGGGATATTTATAAACGTTTTATCTTTATAAATATGATTTTACAAACACGATTAGATGATGATGTAGCTATATAGAATTATATAAGGAATTAGTTAATCAATGTGCTTAGTACTTATACGACCTACGTTTAATTAGGTTGTATTCCGTCATTTCCGTGACGCATTTTTTATTGTATTTAGATTATCATTAACTTAAGGTGAGTTCATAGCCCCACATTTTACATTTTAATGATTTACAAGTTTTGGGGTGAGAAACATATGCATGTTTTACAATTGGATGCAAGTGGATATTTCACATTTACGATTACGTGTTTGCCTAAGTAGCGATAACCCTCTGAGCCCATTATCATGAACTGTCAATTACGGTTGAGAGTGCGAATGTTATAATTAGATCTATTCGGGATAAAAAAAATTGAATCCCGTTCGGGGTGAGTATGCGCACTGTGCCGGTTGCCAGACAAACGAAGTATACCATTGTCGGACATAGGATGTTACGGGTTAGAAATCATCACGGGCAATTGTATCCAAGTTGGCCAATTTATATTGCAATTCTTACTTGTCGAGCTTCAGTTTCATGAGTTAGGGAAACGTAATTACATGTTATGATGTTAGCATCTGTTGCATTATCATGGGGAAATCTTGCGGTCATACATTATACATTTTATAAACCTATGAATTCACTCAACAATATGTTGACGTTTTGAGCAATGTTTTTTAGGGGATCAATAAGGCACGAGGTACAAGGGATACATTGGTGGTTTTGATTTGGATGTCACGCAATAAAGATTTTGCCGCATTACATTTTGTATATCTGTTATGGGCTAGAAATCTTTGTATTTTGAACAAGTGAACACGTGATGAAGCCTTTGGGCTTTTGTAACAAACAATTAGTTACATCCAATTGTATCAGTTTTAAAGGCTTTTAATGGTCGTTCTTATTGTATCTTGTGCCCAGACGTTTTAGAAAATTTATGTTTGAATGATAACAAGTTTGGATGTCCTCAAGTCCAATGCCACTCCGTGCCATAGGTTGCTCAATTACCTAAGATAAACATGCTAAAAGGGTCAACATAAATGTTGGGTGAAATTCATAGGTTTAAAATATAATAGTTGAATACAAGTCATTGTAATGGTAATAATTGCATGCATTTACAATTATCATGAAAAAAAGTATTATAGCCCTAAGCTCATGTAACCAAACATTAACCATAATTCAAGTTGTTCAAATTTTTTCCATATGGTAACTCTCCCAAGATGTTGTGGGAACCTCTACCAAAGTGTGGTGGAGCCTCTACCCAAAGATGTTGTGGGAGCCTATACCCAAAGATGTTGTGGGAGCCTCATGGCAAATGGAGGTAACTTAGGCAATAATATATCAGGATAGCATACAGTTTGAAAACACTTGTATTCATGGTTTATAACACGTATCCCCCTCGCGGGTTTATAAAACATTTAAAATATTTAAATGCGAGGCTATGAACTCACCTTGATAAGATAGTTGATTGATTTGAAATTTAATTCAAATGAGAGTAAACAGCCTTGATAACAATAAAATATACTAATATAATACCACAAGAGCAATTAAGAAAATTCCCTAAGGAAAATTCACTCTTAAAAGATATATATAATATATAATATACGTATGTTTTCCGGAAAGTATGATTTCCCGGGTCGTTTTCTCAACGATTTGAGAAATTTGAACCTCGCGAGATATTGAAATATTTGATTTGATAGGTTCGAAGGATGGATTTGTTTTCTATAATACTAATTATAAGCACACTTAAAAATAATCAATTAAAAACAATTAAACACTTTAACAATTATACGGGAAACAAATAAAACGCGACAATTAAGAAAAGTTCATAAATTTAACTCCTTTAAAATTCAACTAAAATTTTAGACCTAAAATTAGGGACAAAAGAAAATTTTAAGAAAAAGAAAAACATTTTTTTGATTATTTTTGAATTTATTATGAATTAAAAACTAATTTAATCTAATTAAATCCTAAAAAATAGCAACTTAAGTACTAAAAATTTAGAAAAATGATTTTTAAACTTAGAAAAGTCTAAAATAACATAAAAACGCAGAAAATTATTTTTAACTATTTTTAAAATTAAAATCTTATTTTTAAACTTAAAATTAAAAGCTCAAAAATGAAAATTAAAATATAAAAAGTGTAAAAATGATTTTACTGAATGTAAACCTAAAAGTATTTAATCTAATGCTAAAAACTATTTTTTTGTAATTTTATAAAACTTTTTTCTATTTTTTATAATTTTTCGAAACTTTAAACTTAAGAAAAATGATTAAAAATAATATACTAAATAGAAAAATGCCAAAAATTCAGGGAAAATCTAAAACGTTATAAAGATCAAAGGAAAAATAAGAAGAATCTCAAAGATTAACAAATAAGCCGGGAAAAAACTTTTATAAGCTACGGCTTATTATAAGAAGCTAAAAGGGAAATGACTATAAGAATTAAATGTGGGGAAAGGTGAATGGATGAGCTATTGTAGCAAAGTGTTAAGACGTATGGTTTGTGAGAACGAGGTCATGGGTTCAAGTCGGGCAAACCCCCATCTTTTTGCACTTTTTTATTTTTTACTTTTTGCAAAAACTGAATATTAGGACTTAAAGAAAACTCATTTTTAAGCACTTTTTATGAAAACAACATAAGCTAAAAACCAAAATTGAGCTTAAAATGAGCTTATAAAAGCTTTTAAATCAGTAAGTAGTCCTTGGAGGCTTAAAAAACTTGATTTTACTTAATTGAGCACGAAGACCTCAAATTAAGCTTAAAATCAAAACCAAAAGCTGTTCTAAACTCCTTATGATTTGCCCTATCTACTTTTAACAAGCTAAAATCATGATTAACACTTAAACCTATCTGAATCTAAGGATTTAAACCTGCAACTCAGATGACAACTTAAAGAGCTTAAAATCAAATAAGCTATTAAGCTTATTAAGCTATGACAGAAACTTAACTTTTGCAAACTTGATAAGCCACAAATATGCGATGAATTTCAGATAATAAAAACAAACTTTTATATTCTAAGAGAGTAAAATTAAAAGCTATAGATTCAATATGCGGTGTTTTTGGTTCTTTTTGAGGTTTATTATGAACTTTTTTAAGCAAAATTGAACATAAAGCAATTAACTAGAAATGAGTAATGGTTTAAAAATGAATACCTATATGAAATTATATAAACTATTGAATTTTAAATTCTAAAACCTAAGTGTTCTATCTATGATTAAACCTAAAAGTGACAGCTGTACTAACTGCTTGTTAGTACTAATGCACTTGGCAAGAGTACACAAACCTAAATGCAGGTAACCTATGTGGTTACCTCTGCACTTAATACACTCACCAAGAGTGTTTAAAACTTGAAAGCAGCAAGACTATAGCCTTGAGGGTTAGGATAAATTTCACAGGTGAATAAAAAGAAATGAAAGACTCCTGGTGCAGGAACACTAAAAATAAGCTCAAACTCTTTTAATTTTAAAAACTAACTTGAGAAAACTCTTTTCCTAAATGTTTTTAAATGAAATCAAAGTTGTCTCATTGATTGCACAAAAACTTTTGACCTTTTGAGGTCAAAACCACAATGCCAAACAACCCATTTAAATTATGAACAGATTTGATTAAGTTATGAATTTAAGATCTAAGTAATAAACTTAAGTACATATGCTCAATTAGCCACTAACTAACCTAACACCATAAATATCAAACCATTAAAACAAATTTAAATCTAAGTAATTGCTAACTAATTTTTTGGTTTCTTTATATATTTTAGACAAATTAGTATAACAAGATCAATTTATAAAAAAACTAACACAGATGATCAAACACACTTAAAAAGCTAGAATAGAAGTAAATAAGCACTAATAAGCTAACATATTAAGCAAATAAGCAGTTTACACTAATAAGCACTTATTTAACTAGGATTTAAATGACAAAAAAAAGTTAAATGAAAACTAACCTTCAACTTCAGCTAAACAGAAGCTATGGCTCAATTGAGCTTAATCAACAGCTCTGGCTTATTAGAAATTAAGCAGTAAAAGTCCTTGGGGTCTTCATTATTGGATCCCTTCCATAAGTCCAAACAATACAATAAGCTAGGTAATTAGATGTTTTATTAGGTTTAAGTAGATTAAAAACTTATTTAAGCTCCATCACTAGCTTAGAGACTGGTGATAGCTGAAATGAGCTTGTGATGAGCTTGTGACATAGTGGCTTATAGTAGTAAATTAGAAAAACTTTGTAAGAAACAAACGGATTGAAGTAAACTTGAATAATTATATTAATGACTGAAGCTTAAGTACAATGTTTTAAAGAAAGACAATTAACTGAAAAGCTACACTAATTAGCTATAAGCTAAAAATACATTTTTGCTGAAAATTAAAAGATAGGTAGGTGTTTTGTGTTGTGAGAGTGTGGCTATTTATAAGCCGCCCCACTGCTGATGAAGGATTTTGGGACTTTGAAGGTGTGCTTCCTACGCCTCTTCTAATCTCATCCCTTGATTTCCTTCAATCATTTGGTTCATTTTTCTGGTCCGTTTGATCACTTGCTAATCACACGGATTGCCAAGCTGTCATTCCTTTGATGTGACAGCTTGTGTTACTTGTGTGAGTGATTGTAGTATAAATCCCCTTCTCTCTTGTGCTTCCCTACATCCAACGTGTGATTCCTTGCTAGCTTTGGCCAATGAGAGCTTTGATCCTGACTTTTTGTCCCTGCCCATTGTGTTTTATGACAACTTGAATTGTCGATTTGCCATCAATTTAGATAAGCCCTTTGTTTTTTACTGATTGGTGAATCTAAGGGAGAAGTGAATAGTCGGTTTTCTACTTGCGCTTTTTTTTATACAAGAAAAAACGGTGTAAAAGGGGTAAGAGTTTAGGTTAATTGCAAAACTAGCCCCTCTCTTTGTTTAATAAAAGTCATAGTGTTAAATGACTTTTATTTTTGGCCACTTGAGTCCTTGGAGTTTATAATAGCGGTAATGGGCTTTTAGGATTTGGGCTTTTGGATCCGGGTAGGGTATTTAAGGGGTTTAAGGCCCATTAAGCCTTAGGGACCAATATGGTAACTTTCTGAAACTTGGAGGGTTGATTTGAAACATTTTGAGTTTTTTTGTCTTTTATGGGTTGACTTCTGTTGACCAAGGTTTGACCAATTTGACTGAAGGTTGACTTTTTCTGGCTTTGGCTTTGAATTTCTGGCTTCTCTTGTGCTCTTCCGTTTCTCGTGTCCGTGTTTGCCCGTTTTTGACGGTTTTCTTGTGATTTTTGATATATCCGTACCCCCCCCTCATACACACATACAAACACAAACCAAGCATATTTTTGCCATTTTCACTGTGTTTTGGGTTTAATTGGGCCTTTTTAGGTGTTAACGGATATGTGTATTTTACACTTATCAAAATTCCCCAAACTAAACGATTGCGTGTCCTCACATAATATCACATGCCTTATAACCAAATACCTCGAAACTTCCCCAAACTAAACCTTTGAAAAGTAGCAAAGATTTTTGTTGAGAGAGCTAAGAGATCACAAGTTATAAAACACCCGAAATCCCATTTTCAAAACTTTTTTCTCTTTTTATGATTTTTCTTGATAATTAACTACCTAACTACAACTTATTCTTGTGTTGACATAATGTATTGCTTTCATTACCTTGTGGTAACTTTAAGGATCATAGAACAAAAAGCACAATTAAGTGTCTAAAAGATAACTTTCATTCTGATTTTTCACTCTTTTCCCTTGCTAAGCTTAAAAATAAGATCAACTGCTATACGAAACTAAGATGCTAAGACTTCTTTAATTATACAAGCTGTGAATTTCTCTTCCTGACATATTATATTATTTAAATGTGTGTGTTCAAATTAATTTAAACCATTAAATCCACATATTTAGATAGTTGAAATCTGACCAAGCGGCCTTTTGGGCTAATATGTTAATCACTTAGTAGGATCAACAACTCAAAGAACAAAAAAAACTCCCTTAGCTAAGACATCGTTGGTTCACTTGTCCCATAAATGACTTTCTTCTCTAGCATCCCACCGTCATCGGGTAAGTGCTAAGGCTTTTGACACCCCATCCGGAGAATAATAATCGAGACGCATGAACTTCCGATGAAAAAGCCTTGTAGACTTTTGCAAACCTTAGTTCAAAAGAATACCTTGGTTTTAGAGAATGAAACTTTTACTATTTATTTTCTAACTTGCAACATTATTATTACTATTTACATTATTAGGCTAGGAACCGGTATCACTTTTCTTTCGACGACACATCGGCCACGCCTCCGACAAGAGCTCGTGTACTTATTATGATACCAACCCTAAATATACATCCTCCATCCTTTCTTTCGATGTCACATCGGGAGCGAACCGACAAATGCCCATGTACTTTATTGCGATGGAGTTTGTATATTAATTATTAACACTAAGGATTTATAACTTGCATCCTTTTTATTCACCAACTACATTTCTTTTTTTTTCCTTTCATCATTTTTTTTCATATATATATTTTTTTTATATATATTCAACACATTATTTTTGCAAATAGAAAATTTTCATTTTAGAAAACCAAAGTATAAACTTGAACTAAAATTCTTATTTATAAATGATGTTGACTTCATTGATAAAGCTTTTTCTCTAAATATGTTGATTAGACTTTTAAGAGCAAAACTCTAATTTGTAAAAATTAAAGAGAACACGTTTAATTAATCATTTTAAGAACTTCGGGGAAGAAAAACCTCAAGTTATTCTTATAATCCTTTAAGTTTTCCAAATAAACTTTGTTTAGCATCCTAATTCGTAATCAACACTATCATCTCATCTTTGCAATTTAAAATCTCTAATAAAGAAATTCGCAAATACTTAGCCTATATAAAATCCAACTCGGCATATTTAAAATCTACTTGAGATTAGCACAAGTCTTCATTTACAAATGATTTTAAATCTAGCATGTTTAAAGTCTACATGAGACTAGCACAAACTATCATCATTAATTGTTAAGGGAGAAAGCTAGAACTCAACACGTTCGATCGGGTCAAAAATTACTTCTTATTCTCACCAACGGATGTAACACCCCCGAAATTTCAACAACGCAGCGGAGTACCACTATGGGGTGCTACTTCATAGTCCATACACACAAGTCACAGAAAACGAACTCAAAAGAGACGTTTAATAAAATGTCACATTCAATTTAATTAAAAATGTCAGAGTTAAATAGGTTCCATTTATAATATATAAAAAACATTGTCAAAACGTTTGTCAAATAGTGTTCAAGTTGTTAAGCCTTCAAAAATATATATCCGCGCGACTCGAATGCTCCCAATGCTCCACTAGCAAAATAGTAACCTGAAAATACATGCTAAAACGTCAACAATAATGTTGGTGAATTCATAGGTTTAAGTAAAAAGTAATATTGAAATAATTTAAGAAATATTTCAGAAGAAAAGTAGCGTTACAACATTTAAAAGTGTTATTTCCGAAATCCATCCGAAATCCAAGTAGTGATTTAATAAATCTAGTAATGTTCAGTAGTGGACCACAAGATCGAAGTAATGGTGGACTAAGTACATTTCCGAAGTCCAAAACAACGTAATGTGGACAAGAGCAACACGATTCATCAAGTCTTCAGTTATATATTTTTGCCTCTAAGCGCATGACATCGAAGCCTTAACTACAAGATTGTGCCCAATACATGTATTTGGATGTTGCAAAAACCTTTAAAGTACTCCCAATGTAAATGCACCCGATCA
The DNA here is from genome assembly GCA_026074375.1 of Tanacetum coccineum. Taxonomy (NCBI): domain Eukaryota; kingdom Viridiplantae; phylum Streptophyta; class Magnoliopsida; order Asterales; family Asteraceae; genus Tanacetum; species Tanacetum coccineum. The sequence goes on from BQNB010200210.1 coordinate 8,059, forward strand.
AACTCAGTGACCCAAGTTATAGAGGGTTGGGGATTTCTGTCCCATTGATCTATCCACAAAAATTCCGCGATTGAATACAATAGCAGATTAACGGTCCATAAAAAGTGGGGAACTTAAGTGGCAATATAGTGACTACTTGGGCAATTATATTCAGCAGTTATCTGGTTATAGCATACACTTTGAAAAAAAACACTTGGGTCGTAGTAAATTATATGTCTAAAATTCACTGTTTCAAATATAGGTATTCACGATCTCAAATCATGTTAGTAAACAAATCAAACCTTAGTTAAAAATAATTATGTAAGGCTTAGCGTATAGTAATCAATAAGTTTATGTAAGTAAACGAGACATTTTCTCACCCGAAAACAATTTAAGAAAACATTAATAAGAGGAAAAGATGGGCTATGAACTACATTGAAGTATTCGAAAGGTATTATACTGTAGGTAAAATATTAAGTTTGTAAAAGAGCATGTATTCCCCTCGTCGGGTTTATAAAACATAAAAAAGATTGAATTGACGGTGAGAGTGGACTATGAACTCACCTTGTTGATTGCAGAGCAACTTGCAGAAATGCAACATAATAAGCACAACAACAAACGGAAACGAAACGGCTCGACCAGCAGTGCTGCTTAACTGAACGGCTAAGGACCCACTAGCCTAGGATGCTGAAATTTGGGTTTCGATGAATGGTTTTACGTCAACGCGACACGTGATAAATTTGATTTAAAGTATGTATTAGTTTGGTTGGTTGGTTAAATAAATAAATCATAAAGTAAACGCAAGGTTGTGGTAATATACTAAGTTATTTTTCGTTTCCTCGTCGGTCGTGTCGAAAATAGTTACCTATTGTAATAGTATAGTTTTTGTTCGTTTTATCCGGTTCTTGTATATACAGTACATATTATTATATCTTTAAAATATTACTTAACCCTTTTTTCGGTTCTAAAATACAAAAGCTTTTAGTTAAAATTATGACTAAATTGAAATTTATATAAATTTCGCATGACATTTTGTTTATATATCGTTTTCCATATTTATAGAATCTAACGTTTTCCCCAAATCAATATATGTTACAATTTTTCGCTTTCTAATATTTCAAATGCCGCGTGTTCTAGATATAATATATATATATATATATATATATATATATATATATATATATATATATATATATATAGATATATATATATATATATATATATATATATATATATTCTAAATCTAAAGAAAAATATATATATTACATGTATTGTCCATTTTTAAACCACAATATTATATATCCGGTTTTTAAGATATTTATAAACCTTATTATTTTTATTAGTTGTTTCGCTCTAAACCAAACACCCTTTGTATATAACAAACGAACCCTTGTTGTCTCATACATCAACCAAACGCAACTTTTGTGCGGTTGTCAACAACCAAACGCACCCTAACCGTGGCTGCAAAACCAAACAGCCCCTCGGCTGTTTTTAAACCCGACACGAACATCCTCCCCCCGCTGTACCAAACACACCATAACGGGCTGAACCAAACACCCCGTTTGGCTGTTATACAACAAAACAAACACCCCTTAGGGGCTGTTAACCCCAAAACCAAACACCCCTGAAGACTATGAAAAACAAACGCACCCTAGGTGCAATAACAAACCAAACGCAGCCAACCCAAACGCACCCTTTGTGGTGGCTGACCACCGAAACAAACACCCTTCGGTGACTGAGCATCAAACGCACCCTTTTGGGCGGTTGAAAAACAAACGCACCCCTGTTTTCGGGGTGGAGATGGCAGCAACGAGGTGATGGTGGTGGTGTTATGGGGCTGTCGATGGGGGTGGTGCGAAGGTGGAGGTGGCAGCGGCTGTGATGATGAAGATGGCGTCGGTGGAGTGGTGATGAAGGTGAGGTGATGATAATGATGTTGGTTATGATGCGTGTGTAATAAGGGTGATGGTGTTGATGTTGCGGTGGAGGTGTTAGCTGTGGCAGTGGGGGTGATGGTGGTGTTGGTGCGTCGATAGTGGTGGAGTGACGTGGTGGTGGCAGCCGGTGAGAGGTGGTGATAGGGAGGCGCGTGGAGGCGCGTGTGAGGGTGGATCGAATAGATCGGAAGATGGGGAGCATTATTGGAGTTGGCCGGAAAAGTCCGCCGAAAAAGTTTTCCGGCAACGGCAGTGGTGGTCGGTGGTGGCCGGATTTTGAGGAAGAAGATGGTGTATGTGTGTGTGTATATAAGATGGAAATGAAAAATGATATATAAAAATTTATATATATAATAAAAGTTTAAAATTAAATAGAAAAGGTATAATAGTTGAGGGTTAACTTTGTAAATACTTCACAGGGACCTAACGTGTAACTTTTGTTAATTATTGATTCGGGACTCGTTTGAGGTATTTAACGGAGGAATTAAAATACGAAACTTGGGCCATTGTTTTTCAAATTATTTTTCTGATAAAAATGAGTATTTACTTGTTAGTATTTCATAAATATTTTTATTTAATAAAAAGTGTTAATTAAATCTATTTAATTATTTTCTCGTTTCTAAATCTTTCGAGGGCATTTCAGTCACCTTCTGACTGTTTCTGGGTCTCGGTCAAAACTAAAAAGTTGTCAGGAATGTCGTTTTACATCAAATTGCTTTAGAGTCCGATTCGTGAAAATGTGATTTAGTGGATCGTTTTTGATAAATCAGTTTATTTTAAAAAAATAAATTTTTATAAACGACTAACATGTAATAATAAATATGATTTTTTTTTATTTACGTTTCAAAAATTGACGGTTGTCACATGCGTGTCCTTGTGGATCCGGAGATGTAGTTCTGCGAGAGTCGTATAAACCTAAAACCCGTGGTAAACTATACTATGCATGTCCACGATCAAAGGTAAACAATCACATGCTTTTTTTGTGTAATATATAAATAATGTGGTTAGTTGTAAAAACTTATTAGCTATAC
>BQNB010200211.1:0-11005 GCA_026074375.1 Tanacetum coccineum
ATTATTAACTTTGTTCATTTTATTTTTTATTAGTTACGTAAAGTGTTTACGTTTCGCGATAAAATACGTTTAGGCATTCCCAGAATCACCAAAACTTTTCTACGCTTCAACAAATACCCACAATTATACCCGATACCCAAAATTTTATCATTTTATTAACCAAGTAAGCCATAGGGCCGGATATGTATAGATAAAAACATAAAGATATGATACTTGACTTATTATTAGCATGTGTGATAAACCTTAGGAAGAAAACAATTCACAAAGTCTTACCAACTAATCTTACAAGTTTACTTACACACTCTAATGTTCTATGATAATCACCTAGCCACCCATGCTCCCCCTCCCCCACTTCTCTTACACTTTGTAAGACCTTGTCTAGGAGATATTTGTGATATTAATAAAGTGCAAGACTTAGAAAACACACACAACACTTCCTTAAAAAAAACTTTACCATCTTTCTCTTCCTTATGGTACATCACACGGCCAACACTCAAAATACATAAACAATTCACACCATTTATTTTACAATATATCCAAGTAATCTCACATCATACTTAAGCTATTCTAAGAAGGTTTGAAAGCTTGGTTAAGCTTTGAAAACGGTTAAGCAAGATTAGGGTTTCATTTGGTTTTAGCTTGGATTTTGAATCAAAACTATTGTTTAGATCTTGTTTGTGTTCATATCATCATCACATAAGGTTAAAACAATATCTCTATACTTTTATTTCATATATATATGCATGCCATGTTCATATTAGGACTTATATATACTTGTGGTGTTGAAAAAGTTAATGAAATGCTTGTTGCTTAAAACTCAGAATCTGATTTCGAATATCATGCTTAAGTTTGAATTTATAAAACATACGTAGAAATATGTTTGGCCCTAGCTGTTTCTAAGTCACATACCTATATGTCTTGTGATGTTCTCTGAATTTTTTTGGAATTTTTAAAGATCATTTGCTATGGCTAGTAAGTCACGCAAAGAAAGTTACTAAATTCGGACATGATTCTGCACACCAAATTTCTTTTGTAAAAACCACTAGGTTAGGTGCGTTTTGGGCATTTGGTCCAGTTGAAGTATATTTAGAGAACTCTTTGACTTAAAATCTGAGACTTGAACCAACATGTTTTGATAAATAACGAGGGAGATATGGCCCGTTTACCGGGAGGCAAACCTGCTGTCCTTGGACAGCAGTGACAGTCGTGTATTGTTTTGGGTATAACGCTTTATTGGTAACAAAGTGTGTCAAATGGATTACATATTTGAAAACTAGACTCATAGTAGATAATCATAGAATCCGAAAACGTGTTATTTTATGGGAAAACGAAAGAGTTATAGCCAATTTACGACACAAGTTTTATAAAAACAAATTTTTGAACATAATCGAAAATGTTTTTGTTAAGCCAACACCTAAAACATTTGAGATGGCGGTTTATAAGCTTTTAAATTTTAGAATGACATGTTAGCTTCATTTAGAGAGTCTCCCCAAGAAAATCGGCTTTAAAATAAGCTAGATACGCTCGATTTAAGTTAGGCTTATAACTACATAAAACTAGTTTTAACCTACTTTTAGTTTAGTATTTATAAACCTTCTTCTTAAGATTTTAACATATAACTTATACTACCAAGTTATTTTATTAATAGGGAATTTTCATAATCCATATGGGCCTCTTACAGGGTTTTGTCGTATCGATGGAGTTGTGAATTTACGATTTAAAGTGTCCTGGCTCCTCATACGTTCACTACATGACCTCTAAATTATGATAGCTCGAACGATAGTATGATGTTATTTATAAAAGGCAAATAGACAAACGAAACTTTAGGGATACTTCATATAACAACATAAAAGTCTAAAAAATATAATTTCTTTTTCAAAAATTATTTTAATTCATTTAGGTGTTATAGATTTGCAATTTGAAGTCTTAGGGTTAAATTTGATGTTTTAGGTATTTAGTCGCGTTCTATTTAGCGTAGAATTTAATTACTTTAAATGTTTAATTCCCGTTATTCCTAGTTTAGCGTTCCTTTTATTTAGCTTCTCTTGCATTTTTAGAATTAGAAATCAAAAACGATAATATTCGATATTCAAGCATCAAACAAAATACTTTCGTGGATTTCAAATTCACCTCTCGTCGGGATACGACATCCGGGAGATAAAATATTTTTTGTCCTCAAGCAATTTTCTTATCAAACGGGGTACTCTCTATACTATAATTAATTTGAGATATTTATGATATATATTTTTGTAGGTCCTTGGTATAGGATCTGACTAGCCTTTGTAAGACTATAGATAACTTGGATAAATCCAAATCAACTATATGAGAGACACTGACTATGAATTATCAAGTGTTAATGCGGAATCTTAACACAAGAATTAAGAAGAAACGATATTTCTAAATTGCTATTAAGCTCTATGCTTCTATTGATATTTCTCAAACGTACTCGTACATAACATTGTGCCTTAGGGTTCCTCTTATACACCAAGGAAACCCTAATGGGCTTTACAAACGTCAAAGGATAATACATATCCTTTCCTAAGATATCTCCTAAGATATCTCTAAGATAACTATTACTATTCTGTTACATAAACAGACTTAACTATAAACAGAACTAACTATGACCAGTACTAACTCTAGTACTCTACCAGTACTAACTTAGTACTACCAGACTTAACTTAGTACTGCCAGTATTAACTCAATACTAACAGAACTAACTATTACTACTAGACTTAACTGTTATACTACCAGTATTAAGTCTGTTACAATCTATTTTCCCAACAATCCTCCCCTAACTTGATCTTCACTTGTGAACTTCAAGTTCTATTCAAACATTCCTTATCTTTACTTTTAACATTTTTATGCTTTTGTGGATGTTGTAAATAGAATTCTTCAAGTTATTCTTGATCTTCAAATACTTCAAGTCTTCTCTTTTTATCTTTGACAGCAACTATTCTTCAAAGATCTTTAGCAATCCATCATATCAGCAACATTGACAATTATGTACATCAAATCATAAAGCTTTAGTCTATTCTCATCAATTCCAGGTGTGTTTTAACTCCTGTGAAAGTGAATCATTGAAAATTTTAAATGGATTTGATGTCTTTTACCAGTTAGCATTCACTCTGGAGTAGTCAAGGCCTTTTGGCCACTGGGAAGGTGTATGATCCATGTTAACTAAAAAACCATTTCAAGCTCAGTACTGAAACATTGGTGAGTTTTGAATACACATATGGTTTTGGCAAACCATTACAACCCTTAAACGGTTTGTATGCCTTTACCTGTAGCCGTTTGCTAGGGTAGTCCATCCTTTGGCACCTAGGAAAAAGGTAAATTTCCTTGGTGGATTAATAACCATGTAAACTCTTTTATACATGAAAATTTGTGAGTTGATACACCATCCATTTTTGGTAAAGAGTCAACCCATATAATATGGATTTTGCAATTGTCTTTACCATAAGCCTTAATCTTTATAGACTATTTGTTATGGTTTTTCCACAACCTTTACCACAAGCCATATATAATAGTGGGCTAGCCACTCTTCACTTAACATATATGGTGATGTTGAAGACCATACATAATTATTTGAACTGTGTCAACCATAGAACGGATTGAGAAGTCTTTACCAATAGCCGTTTGCTCTTGGACTAGCCTTAGGTCTTATGTTGATTAGACATGGTGGACACTGATTAAACATTTGTCGTGTGTAGTGGCATAGCACCTCCTCCAATTGTTATCCTTCTATCTTGTCCTAGACTTCTAACTTTTAGACTTCTCTTCTTCCTATTACCAACTTGCTGTTTCATCAGTTTTTAAACATTCTGTCAGCAATTTTCATATGGCTCTCCTCCTTGTAGTTTCTTATCTAAACATAGCTTTGCAATTCAGCAGATAATGGATATGTTCTTTCATCTTAAAAATATAGATATCCATTGACTCTAGTTCAAATATTGTACTCTTCATGACTCATAATATCTCCAACTTATGATCCTTCTACTGTTACTAATTCACTCCATATAGGATCTATGCTAAGAGGTTCTTCAAACATATTCTTCAAATATTTCCAAAATACCTTCTCTAGCTCATCCTCTGGTCTATCCATCCCATATCTATTCATCACTATTTTATATTAAACTCGTAAGATAATCTCTAGATATAACCTTCTACATCATGTAACAAAATTATGTATCAATACATCAGTTTCCATCTTCCACTAGACTATTTGGTATGTCCGTTTCTCCTTGCTTGAAGATCTTATAGGTGACTATACTAGGTGTTTTCATAGCTTACAGGATCAGGATTAATTAGAGTTTTAGTACATGTGGACAGACTATTCTTGCTACCATCTACTTCATCTGATTTCTTCAGAGTCTTACTTATCAAACATTGAATGCAATTCCTTTCCTTGCCATCTGTTTTTCTTTTTTCCAGATCTTCTTGGTTGGTTATCATCCTTTGCTTCAACATCTTCATCATATTTCAGTTCTTTTTGGAGTCTTTTGGTATGAAGATCTTCACCAATTTCTTTTCTAACTAGCTTTAGGGGCTTCAAAGTTTATGGGTGCAAAGGAATCAAAACCTGTTTCACAAAGCTTATCAAATTACATTCTTGACTTCTTCATACTCAAATTCTTAGCTGAGTAACTTCCATGTCCCTTGATTCTTAAAGTATTTTAATCATATAAGTCTTCAGCTGTGTGGAGTCATGGGCTTGTTTCTTTAGTTCTAGCTTTTTTTCTGCAAAATATTCTTCCTTTAGATGACAAGATCAAACATTTTCTTGCAAAATCTTTCTCCTTGTAATTCATTCCTGCATGCTTTAGACAACTCTGCATTAGCTTCAATCTTTGCTCTAATTAAATCCCAGTCTTCATTTGTGTAATGCTGAGCTTCAAACTGAACTTGAGCTTTTCTTTTCTTCTGTTGCTCATTCAATTCTTCTTCTTCTGCAATCCTTTGTGCTAGGAGAGAATCCAAATGTACTTGTTTAGCCACCTCTTCTTTTTGCAAAGTATCCAACCTAATTGCTTCAGCAAGGCTAGCTTCCTCTTGTAAAACTTGTTCCTTAGACTTCTTAGGAGTTTCTTCAATGATCATAGGAGCTTTTCCTGCTCTTTGGCCTTTATCAGGAGAAGAAGTAGACTTTTTATCACCAACAGTACTAACTTGTTCACTGCCAGTACTAAGTTTAGTACTACCAGTACTAACTCCTTGAGCAGCATTAACTTGTTCAGCACCAGTATTAACTTCTTCTTGAAAGTCCAAGCTTGAGACTACCTTCTTTCCCTTAGCCTCTTTTCTTCTCTTGTATCTCCTTCCCTTGTCAATAGACCTTGACTTTAAAGAGGCAACCTTGGAGAGAGTTTTGGCTGCTTCAAGAGTGTTTGGACTATGGTCTTCTTTCCACTTGTTCCTCCACTGGAAGCTTTTACTTTTGTTGTAGAGGAACTAGTAACCAATCCTTTGTAATGAAGAAGCTTAGAGGATCTCATTCTTGACTTTTCCTCCCTTGAGCCTCTGGTTCTTCTTCTTCTGAATCTGACAAACCACTTGTCTCTTTTTCAAAGAGCCCTTCAAACTTCTTCACTTTCTTGACTAACTTTCACAATAGCAGTCCCCATTGTCAGCTTGGTTTGTTTGAGATCCGTTTCCAGGCTGTCAATTCTTGATATCAATTTAGGAACTACTTGAAGTAAGTCATCCATAACCATTTGTCCTTTGGCCTATTCTTGTAGATTGTCAGCTTGGTTTGTTTGAGATCCGTTTCCAGGCTATCAATTCTTGACATCAACTGAGGAACTACTTGAAGCAAATCATTCACAGTCATCTGTCCTTGGGCCTGTTCTTGTAGGGATGAGAAGTGTTGGTGGGCAGGAGATGGCTCCTCAAAGGTGTGCCCAATTAGTTCAGGTTCAGTTTCAGGTATAGGTGTAGGTGTAGGTATGGATGCAAGGATAGGTGTAGGTGTAGGTGTAGGAGCAGGTATAGGTGGTGGAGATTGTACTGGTGGTGATGATGTAGATGGTGCTGGAAGTATGGATGATGATGGTTGAGATTGATCCACAACATGATGTTCTTGACCTGCATTTGGATTAGTAGTAGCAACAAGCAACATAGCAGACAACAAAGGTCTTGGTGCTCCTCTAAAACCCCTTTTCATATTCCCAAAAATCTTTTTGGTCAGGGTCACAGCCAGATAAGGGTGTTTGTTTTCCGTTTGAATATCCAAAATCAGTTGCAGAAAACGAGGATACATCAAAAACTTTGTCTTGCTTTTCAAATTTGCCACCATACCATCAAAAATAAGTTTTGAAAAATTATAAACTCTGCCAGTGGATAGACAAATCAAAGCAGTAGCAATATTGCTACCAAATTGATCCCATCCACCACTTTTAGAGCTTATACAGTGCAAAAGATGGTGGACTAAATATCTCCATTGGGGTGTGAAAAAGCTTTTCCAAAAGGTGAAAGTTCCATCAGTAGGATACCCCATTTGCCCCATCCCCTCAAAAATCTCATCATTTGGCAACATTGTAATCCCTGAAGCATCTGCTAATTGAAGCTTATCTCTAATAGATGCCTCAGTGATTGTATACCCTGTGGTATCAATAGTCGCATGTATTTCTAGAGTCCCATCAGCAATAGTGTTGGCAGTAGCAGTCTGCCAAAACTGTTTTACTAGGGAATCATAGATAGTAGGATTAGAAGTTAAAGCATACCTGAGGTTGGAACCTCGTAGAAAATCCACTATCTCTGCAAACCCTGCACTTTCGTCAGGCTTGCGCAAAAACCCCACTTGATTGTGTTTGTCACAATATTTTAATTGGGCCATGAGTCAAACGTATCAATAAAAGGTATGGATGTGTACTTGGGTTTTGATGCGAGTGAGGTTGTAGATGCTGGTAACAAGACAATTGACTGTATTCGTTATAAAATTAAAGAAGATTTTTACTTTGCGAAGAGGAGATAGCAATAAAAAGATAAGTATGAAAGAGAAATCAAACTTTATCTATATATAGCTTCTCTGTTAACGACAATAGCGCCGTAAAAATCTGTAACGGTAACATTTAAACAGTGTTAAAGCAGAAGAAAGTCAATTTTCCCGCAACCAGCACTAACAATAACCTACCAGTATTAAAATTTACACAACCAGACTTAATTTTGGTCAACCAGAATTAATTAAGATTCAACCTGAATTAACTCTTTTTCAACCAGAATTAAGTATTTACTAAAGATTTACAAAAGAAAGACCTTATCACACCTTCCTTACATCTGCAAACCATGCTATTCCTGCAAGAGTTAGTTTAAAACAAAGAAAAACATGCTGCAGGAGTTTGTATAGACAGAATTAACTTAAACTAACTACCCGAATTAATACTACTAACTACCAGAATTAATACTACTAACTACCAGAATTAATCACTTCAACAAGATTCCAATCTGTTGTGATTCAAAATCAGCCATAGCCATATCCTGTAACAAGGTCCAACACTCAAGAACAAAACACATTGTTGTTCGATACCATTTCATAAAGGAACACGTGGAAAAGGGTACGATTGAACTGTATTTTGTCAAGACGGATTACCAACTAGCCGACCTCTTCACTAAAGCTCTTCCAGTGGATCGATTCAACTATTTGGTTCGTCGCCTTGGTATGCGCAGCTTGTCTCCTCAGGAACTTGAACGTCTTGCAAAATCTCGGTAATTCTTTGTATATATTTTATCAGAAAAACAAAATATAAAAATATAAAACCATAAAAAGAAAATACAAAATCAAAAAATTTCAAAATACCAAAAATAATCTTCTCCGACATGTCTCATCACGACAATCGTAACATTTACCTCACGCAAAAATGTTGATAATATATAACACGGGTTGTAAATAAATAGCAGTTTCGAGCGAGAGTTTCAAAAGTTTTCAAAACATGTCTCTTTAAATTTTTCTCTATGACTTCTAAGTAAATGTCAGCTTAGGACTCGGACCCTAAAGAAAGGAAAATGTTCATTTATGTACATTTATCCTAAACAACGATAAGTTTCAGTATTTTCTTGGTCTTGAGCAAAGTCATATAAACATTCAAAGTTTTGAATGCTTAAGAAGAAGTGACTAAAAGAAAAATAATGTTAATAAGAAAAATCTCACCAAGGAAATGTTAGTTGTGGTGTATGCTTTCGAAAAATTCCGATCATACCTCATCATGAATAAAAGCATAGTGTATACGGGTCATTCCGCCCTTGAATACCTCTTTAATAAGAAAGACGCCAAGGCAAGATTGCTACGTGGGTTCTCCTCCTTCAAGAATTCGATTTTAAAGTAATTGATACGAAGGGAGCCGAGAACTACGCAACCGATCATCTTTCCCGATTAGAAAACCCGTATGAAAATGTCACCACATATGCAATTTTTGAGGGGGAGAATAGTGAATAAAATGTGATAAATAAGCCGTATTGATAATATGATTAAAATGTAGCAAAACTGCTTAATAAAGGATAAGATCTCTTAATTATAAGTGCGTTCCCAAACCTCGCATGTGCAAAACTCTTTCATAAAATGATGCATATGTGTAAGGGGAGCTTTTTGGTGATACAGAAAACTCTCAATGTGTTATAAATGATTTCTCGAACACGTTGATTGATTTTTCAGTGATTTTATGGCTACTATGTAAATAGCAAAGACCGACCAATTGTTGTTTCTTACGGTGTTATAAGGCGATTAAGAATAGGTATTTTTGTTCCATGATCCAGTCAGATCTGGAGGTATCTACCTAGGGATACTCCAATAGATAGAATAGAAGTCCTTAGGTATGATTGAAAAAAGGAGTAAAGTGAGATTAGGAAGAATGTTATCCAAGGCATGAGTTATCGCCGAAACAAACCCAACATGGTGATAATGAGGACACGTTGGAATAACATTGAAGGGGTTGAAGAATGAAAAAGAATTGTAAGGATAAAAGGTGTAAAGAAAGAAGCCCTCCATATAACCTTAGGCAAAACCCGGGTCAATGCATAACCTATCGGTAATCACAAAGATGATTTTGGTAGTAAAGACAAGTCCTCATGGACCCAGTGATGAAATGCACAACCCTCCCTAGCCACTCAAGGTCTCTTAAAAGACACTTGTTTCATTTCTCACGGAGTACAACACGCTTCTATCGACTTTCTCATTCCGAGATCGTAGATATTAAAAACGTGGTTGTCCGCTCCAGCCTCTGATCACCAAATAACAAAAGTACACTTATAGAGTCTAGAGCCAACGAGATCAATCAAAAATCTCATTAGGACACATTCCATGAAAAACACTTGTTGAACATCATCAAGTTCACAAGCTGTTATCAAGAGTCCTACGCATTATCCTTATGATAATTTCCAGAACATCAAAGTGATACTCTTTAGTATTCACAATGACGATTTAAATCCTTCCAGAGTCAACATCAAACAGCTCTGCAGTAGGTGACTTGCAAGATTCTAAATGAATCAAGCTTGTGTGAACTGGATATCGATTTTGGTCCAATATATGAATTGACGACTCAATCAGAAAGATAGTAACTATCTGATTCACTCTTATCGTGTTGGCTGCTTTGAAACGTTTCGATAATGAGAACAAGCAAGTACGATGAATCTAATGCATATGTGTTAGAGGATCCAACACTTTGAGCTGGAAACCCTGTCAAGGAGGTTCTTCTAAATTAAGCCTACCTGATCACAGGTACAGTATTTATACTCTAAAATGGTCCTCACAAATCCGGAGGTTAATGTAACCGAACTCAAGACGAATGACAAAGCCATATCCGTCTATATCTGTTGTTTATCACTAACATAAATTTTCAGGTATAAGAGACGGCGTTTCAACCTCATTCTAATTGATTCAAGATTCACCACCTCATGCTCAATTAACAAAGATAAATACATGATGAAAGCTCAAGTACATGTGCTAAATCCTTTCACAAACTCTGATATACAAGTACTTCCTTAAAAGAGCATTACCGACAAGATTACCAAGCAATAACAAATAATCATGTCAAATGAACTATTGAGGGAGATTGTTAGCAAGCTTTTAAGACCTTGAGCATGAGGGTGGAGACACAAGATCGCAAGTCTTCATAAAGATCAAGGAATAAATGATTAAATAATCACAAGAGAAAGTAAATGTCTAAAGACCAATATATCAAGATAAGGTAAAAGACATCATGTAAAATCAAGATCCAAGTTCACAATGCATGCAAAAGGAACTTCAAAAGAATTCCAAAGATTATAAGGCTCCAAACACTTAAGGACGTCACAAGAAGGAACCACAATTGAATGACCTCTCCCTTAAGGGGAGATTGTTAGCCATGTTTTTATGTAAAGTGATGGTCATTAATATTCCCGAGCCTTGTAATAGGAAACGTAGTTTACGGGAATTCATTTAAGCTAATATTGTCTAGGTTTTGGGCCTAAAGCCCACTAGTTATCAAACCTGGTCCATGGAAGCCTACTAAAGCCCATGGCCGGCCTACACCTTGTATAAGTACCCTTCACCACACAAGGTGAAGGGTGTTGGTTCTCATTTTTCTCTTTTAGTAATAAACTATTTTTCTTTCTTTTACTTTCTCTCTCTAGTTCTTTCTCTCTCTAAGTTTTTATCTTACTTTGTGATTTTTGGTGATGAAATGATATCATGTAACATAATACGACAAAGGACTCTATCTACCACTACTGCAAGGAGTTTGGGCACTGGAGGAGGAATTTTCTGTCCTACCATGCTGAGTTGAAAAAGAAAAAGAATGCAAGCGTGGCTAGTACTTCAAGTATCTTCACTATAGAACTATATGCTTTTCCTAATAAGACTTAGGTGCATGATACAGGTTGTGGTACTCATATCTATAATACTTCTCAAGGACTTAGAGAAGGCAGAAAGTTAAAACATGGAGCTTTAAGTCTGGACATGGGAAATGGAATATGTGCAACCGTTGAAGCTATCAGAAGTTTCGATTTAATTCTTCCTAGTGGTTTAATAATTGTATTA
>BQNB010200212.1:0-11005 GCA_026074375.1 Tanacetum coccineum
ATTATAACAAAAAGGCAAATCACACTTGCTTACATAATCGAATAAATCCTCGGATTCACTTAGGGTTTTAAGGTTCTCAACACTGGACTCAATTTCTTCGTCCAAGTCCGTTTCCAGAATAGTGTCAAGATGCTCATCCTCCATTACGAGAGAGTCCATAATTGGTAAGTCGGGTGTGATCGAATCTGATGGAGGAGTTTCATCAATACTCTCTCTGTAGAAATCGTCATCATCGTCAGAATAGTAAACGGGAGGCTTCCAATATTAAGAACTATCCTGCTCTTCCTGCTTTAGTTGATTCGAAGTATTACCAAGAGTTTGTAAATCTTTAGAGAGTTGAAGCAGCAATTCTTGCATACTTTCTGTATCATTCTGCTTTTCTTCCAAAGTTTGCATAACTGTAAGAATACTCTTCTCAGCTAGCAATACTGCAATACTCTTTTCTTCAGGAGGTTGATTATTATTTTTCAAACAGGTTCGTATAGCTTTTATTAGTTTCTCTTTAGCAAGCAACATTTCCGTACTCATTTCCTGACGAGGTTGATGAATGACGGGATACTGCGGGGGTTCGAATTGGTCAAAACCGGAAGAATTAGAATTATAGCAAAAATTGGGCTCATATAAATTTTGATTCATCGGTTGACATTCAAAAGTCGCATGAGGACCGCCGCAGTCTTCACAACAAAGATATTGTTGTGGAAAACTTGGTGAAGTTTGTGGAAAATTATCAAGGTTTTGATTGAAACACGGGTCCTGATTGTAAACAAACGGAACTTGTGATAGACAATCGTAACCATAATAAGCGTCGTTCCCACATAACTCACAAGTAGAACATGGACATCCATATTCATCACTCAGACTTCCACAGAAGAAACAGATGAATTGGTCGGATAATTCCATGAGAATTAAACAATTAGGAGATAAAGAAGAATATTTTTGAGAAATTTAAAAAAAAAAATATTTTTGGTAACTGGAAGTCAAATTGCACACGATAGCTCTCTAGAATATGCACAAAGAAGCGAAGGATCGGGAAAGCGCGAAGCTATTAAAAACCTTCTCCTTTCGGGTCGAAGTTCGCCGGATCGACCCTCCTTATACCTCTCTTATAGTTTGTAATCTAAAGGTGAGCCGTTTATAACAAATGACAACTCGATTTCTTTTGTTGTTTTTTATTTTAATTTATTTTATTTTGGATTTTTTGATTACTTTATAATATTTTTGTATTTTTTTATATAGACGAAAATATTCACAAAAACAAGAATAACTTCCGAGGAAGGATCTTCAAAAAACAATCTTCAAACGATAACTTGAAATTCGTAACACAGCCTCCCCGGAAACCAAAAAAAAAAAAAAAAATAAAAAAAAAAAAACCCACCCCCCCCCCCCCCCCCCCCCCCCCCCCCACTTAAATAATTTTATTAAAAAGGCGCCAAAAATTTATCGTGTCCGTAGTCTATTATATATATTTTTAAGTATATATATATATTTATATTATATATATATATATATATATATATATATATATATATATATATATATATATATATATATATATATAGTGGCATTTTCTTTGCAGAACCACTTTTTTGTACAGAACCTGCGGAACCACTTGTAAACCGTTAGATTATTTGATCAATGGCTATAATGAATTGTGCCATTTGTGTAGTTAATAGAAAGATTAGGATATTGTTTGTAAAGCTAAAAAGGTCAATTTAGGTATTTTGTATTTATTCCTAAAAAGATGCTAAAAACCTAACACACACACACACACCCAAAAAAAAAGAAAACTGCAGTCTCGCCCATCTCTAGATGTATTTTTCGGGAGGAAAAAAACTACCATAACTTCATCTCTCTTTCATAAATCTGTCTACATTCAATAATCGATTGTTTTGTTTTTCTTTTAGATTCAATAATCGGGAGAAAAAAACAACTATCAATAATCGATCCAATCGGACGTAAATCAGGTATTTGTTTTGGTTTTCTTTTAGATTGATTTAATAAATCTCACTGGTTTTGAATTGTGTTTGGGATTTCTTTTGAAAATGTTTTGAATCGTTACCGCCGCTGGTACAACAATTTCATGTGTGTAATGAGACTCGTTTTCTGCTTTTACATATAAAAAGCAATCTTTTTAATTTAGTTATGATCTGAAAAGAATATGTGTTACTATAATGATATTGTTGGATGTTAACTTGTAATCTAGATGTTACATCTCGTTGAGTGGTCCATGCAAACTCTAGCACGTTCTTATTTGTTTTATTATATTAAATACTACTTTGATTATGATAACCATTTGCTATTTTTGATTCTAAATTGGTTTCCAACCTATGTTGTTTCGTCTTTTTATAATATATATTTTCATTTGTTTCCTTTACATGCATGTTATTATGTTTTCAATAAATTTGTTTCAAATAATCATTCTTGTGGTATCGACAGATGAACAGTGCGAAAGGACAAATACGTAAATGAAAGGGACAATGACAGAATCCTGGTTCAAGGTACGTGTTACTTCTAACTTATTTTGATGGTACAGTAATACGTTATGGTATCATTTGTGTGTAAAATCAAGTTACCTTTGATGATGTTTAATATATTGGTTTGTTACTTGATTTGAAAAGATATGGTTTTGATATGAAAAAATATGTGTGGCCATAATGATTTAGTTGGCTACGTGGTTTATGGACTGGTTTCTGGTATGTGTACAAACATATAAACACAAATTTAGATGAGTTTTATTTTACTTGAGTGCCCACATTTTTTTACACCTGTTTTGCTTTTTATAAACAAATAAGTTACCATTAGAAATGTACATCATCACTCTGAACCATTTTTATTGGAGTTTTGATAAATTTTATCAAGCATAGATGCCCGTGCACATTAAAAATCGAGTTTGAGCCATTTTTAGGAGGTGTTTTAAGAATATTAATTTTTGAACATTATAATAATCATGTATATTTATTGAATTTGCAGTTAAAGCAAGTAAAAGAAAGATAAAGCAAGATCCAGTGTACACAAAAAATTGCAGTGTATACATATGTTTTTGGAAGACGAACACATATGTTCTAATAAATTTGACGAGAAAGCTCAGCGTGCATATATGTTCTTTGAAGAGTGCACATATGTTCTTGGAATGTCGTTCATATATTTTTAAGACTTTGATGAGAAAAATGAAGTGTGCATATATGTTCTTTGAAGAGTGCACATATGTTTTTGGATGACGTTCACATCTTTGTTTAACAAGACACATTTGTATTTGAATTGTATTTCATTTTATATCAAATATTGTATACTATTTATGTTTTGGTTTGTTTTAAATTTTAAAGTTTACATGTATATGTTTATGTTTTTTGTCATAAATTTCAAAAATTAAAAAATATAACCATAAATATATGTGCCATTATCATTTAAAAAAAATAAGTTTGATGTCTAAACCATTCTATGCAAAAAAACATATGTAAAATGTATACTAAAAAAATATATACTAAAAAAACATATATGCACTTTAATTTCTGAATAAATGTATACTAAAAAAAATATAAAATTAAAAAAAATTAGTTCCGAACATCAATGAAATTAAAAAAACATTTTTAAATTAAATATTGAAAAAGAAAAATTAAAATGCATTTTGACTATTATACCCTTTTGAATTAAGAAAAACAATTAATAATACACTAAATTTTTATTGGTTAAAACTGGTTCTGTAGGTTCTGTACAAAAAAGTGGTTCTGCAAAGAACGGTCCCCTATATATATATATGTATAGTTAAAGGATTATCAATTGCATAGCTTCATCATAGGTTCTAGGATCTTCCTCAATACTATAGCAATATGAGTATTGCGATCCAACATGATCTCTCGATCCCTCAACCACGTATAGTTGAAAATTAGAACCATATGATTTAGCTTTCTGGACTCTTTTACCTTTACGAGGTTCAGGAATCTCACTTGGTACATCATCAGAATGATCATCCCTTTGAGATTCAACAAAAATTGGTATAATATCTTTTGGTCTAGGTATTGAAGAGAAACGATTCTCATCAAATATTGCATCTCTATATATATATTATACTATATATATATATATATATATATATATATATATAATTTTTATTTATATAGTTTTATATATATATAGTATATATTTTATATATATTATTTATATATAGTTACATATTTATGCATATATAAGTTCATATACTATATATATATATATATATATATACTATATATATATATATTTTATATATATATATATATGATATATATATTATATGTATAATTTTTATATGCTATTACATCTCATATATTATATATATATATTATTATTTATATATATATATATATAATTTAAACTGAAGAGTTAAGACGGAATTATAAACATGCTGCATATTACTAACCAGAAGTAGTTGAATCAAAAACATAATCAAACATTTTACCAAAAAGAAAAAGACATGGCTTAATTTGGATTGGCCACTACTTTTCCATTAGGTATTGATTTCGCAACATGCTGCACACATCTAGCTCATTCGGAATCCATACGGATGGGATAATATGTGGGATGCCAAGAGATAGGGGCGTATGATAGAGGCGTATAGGATAAATGAATTACTATTTATAATGTCATGGGGTTCAACCTAATATATCAATCCGTGTTTTTTTAACTTTGGTCAATATTCTACATCACTTTTCAATATATCAATCCTAAAATGTATCCGTATCAATCAATATTTCCCATATATTATTTTGTTCCTATCAATATTGATAACCCAGTGTGTTATAATGATTACATTTCTATTTTACTCCAACTAAATGTTTCAATTAGGTAGTTCTTTATTTAAGGGGTAATTTCATATCTCCCTTTTTAAAGATGAAAATTTTATATTTACCCAAACAGTCTTTAAAATCATTATACATTATGTGTTCAGTTGTTGCACTTTGAGTATATATGAAATTATATTAAAGTAGGGTGATATATACAATTATTCATTTATTTAATTGCCAATTTGATTGTGGATTGCTCAAAGATTATTCAATTTCGTAGTTTATATAATGTGGGTTTTTAAAGGAATTTGAATATAATTGCTTTTAGTGTTCATTCTTTTTATAATAATATTTTTTTATTACAGGTTTGATATGTAAATATTTAGCTTTGATATTTTAATAACGAGGTAGGGGGTAATGTTCTTGTGTTTTGGTTTACAAGAAGATATCAAATAAAACTAGACGAATACCCGTGCATGCACGGAAAATCTCTTGCGCTGATAATTAACGATATGAAATATTGATAATGTTGTGGCTTTGTACTTGAATGCAAGAAATTCTTAACATAAATGAAATTGCAAACACTCCTAAATTGCAAGAAATTCTTAACATGTATCAAACAAGACATTTAGTTAAATTGAAAGTGAAACATTACATCATTATGAGATATAATCTAACAACACACGTTACTCATCGCGTAAAACTTCTTGGTACACGACATTTGAGGTGTAGACTCCTCCTTGATCAAACTCTTTTTCTGTTTAGAGATCAAACATAATCTTTTGAAACCCGGTTCTACCCAAGGTTCAACCGGTTCTGCTCGAAAAACTTGTCAAAATAAACCCTTTTTTATATTTTTAAAACTTGTTTTCTGATAGCGACTTCGTGTACCCGCGCATAGCTGCGGAAATTCTTGACAGTGACCTCCTTTCCGGCAGCGATTCCCGGTGACAGCTTCTAAGTGTTTTTGTTTTTGTGTGTTTTTCCATACAATTGTGATCCCTATTTATAGGGGATTTACCCAAACCCTAGTCAATGAAAGTTATGAGAGATTATTGGGCCCACCAATGACTCAATCAATTAATTAATGAGGCAATCAGTTTCATTTGACTGAGTTTGTTTGTTATTATTAATTCGTATGTTATAATGATTTTAATTTTTTTAATGTTTCTTAAAATGAGTCAATCAATTAATTAATGAGGCAATCAATTTAGTTTGACTCAGTGCACATATTAGTTTCGTTTGCTATTATTAATTCGTAGGTTATAATGATTTTAATTTTTTCAATGTTCCTTAAAATAAGGATTTTCAACTTTTCCAGATTTCTAGTATCATTTGGGTAAATCTCCTTTATAAGGAGTATAGAAGAAGATATCAAATAAAAAGAAGATATCAAATAAAATATACTTACCCAATACCAAAATGAGCTTGATGAAACAAATCATCAAAAAGTTTATAACAAACTTCCAACACTTTATTGTAATCTCATACCTTCTTTGATAACAGAAACAAAAATTTAGTTGATCAAACACCACTTGAGAGAGATTCAGGATATGATGGTCGAAGTGAAATAACGGCATATTGTGGGAACATGACCTTTCTTTTATGAATGAAATCTGCTAAGCTCCGCTGTAAGAATAGCTTTACGGTGACCGGTATATACTCAAACTAAAAGATAGAGAAGCCATGTCATTCGTGGGTGTAAGTGCCCTAACTGAAACACAATGAAAACCTGTCCCACCAAGGTGTGGTCCACTTTTTTCACATTGCTGCTAGTGGGAACAATGTTTACAGGTTGTGGTTGGATGGTGGTCACGACCGCAGCTGGTGGCGCCGCCATTATCAGAGGTGGTTGAGTGGGTTTTTTCTTGATTCTTGGAAATGTTCTCATCCTTACTTGGATGACCACGCTTACGCTTCACCGGGAAGTCGGGTGTCTTCGATATGTTATGTTGATTCATTCTGCAATAATATTACAAGCCATAAAAACCCTTAGTATTAATTTAGTTTGTTCTTGGTCATACACAATCACTTCATCATAAAAACTGGAGTAGTAGTATTACTTTAGTTTGTTGTTGGTCACTAGCAGCTAGCAGGTACCAATAAATCATGGCTCGTAGATATTATAAGGTGATGTGGAACTCGATGGTTTCTTGTTATTTTAGGATAGGCGATGTGGAGTATGCGCGGTTTTAATTTGTTTCATAAGAATCGGATTAAAAATGAGGTGTCGAGGAATGTTTAATTTGATTGATGGGTATTGTTTGAGTAATGATGATAATTAACTTTAGGGATTTTGTGTAATGAAAGGAGATGGAGTGGTGTGAGCCATTAGGTAAAGTGCTTTATTGCGAGAAATTTTAAGTGGAATGTTGGTTGTGATGTGGTTTCGCAAACGGGGTTGTTGGACTTTTATGCAAAGGTAGGAGATTTGAGTTGTGGCTAATAATTAATGCAATGGTTTCAGCTGTTAGTTAGCATATTTGGGTTTGTAAAAGACGCGCAAAATCTGATTCATAGTATGCGGGAAAAGAATTCCGTTAACATGGAATTCTATCATGATCGATCACATACTAGCTAGCTATTCCAAGAATGTGGTCTCATGGAATGTAAAGCTGGACAACTTAGTTTAGCTGAAGCGTTACTCAACAGAACTATACCCACCCATGAATGATGTATATAAATGGGTTAGTTTTTGAAATAAAAGAACTAATTAGTCCCATCCCACATCGGCCAAAAATGCAAATAAACATAGCAAATGGGTTTTTCACTAGATATAGCCGCCTGTTACTACGTGTCTTTTTTGTCAACTAAGCTAACACTCAAGTCAACTTAGGCCCTTGGACTCAAAACATATTTCTGATACTGGGTACAATATATATATGATTGTACTTTCTAGTTTACGATTGTACTTTTCGGGGTAAAACAACAGTAAACTTTGTCATTAAAAATGTTTAAATGGCGAAGGGATGTCAATGGCATTTGGTCCAATGGTATGGAGGTTTTACCCTCCTAGGCAAGGTCTCATGTTCGAGTCTTGTCTAGGGCGATAAGGGTTTCCTCCCGTGTGTGTAAAGGGAAGGGTGCCATTGCCTTTCGGGCTAGACCCAACATGGTTGTGTAGGCTCGCTACGCCTTCTGGGCTAGAGGCCATGTAGCCACAAATTGCCGTTCCAAAAAAAAATTCTTGACACACGAGGTTTCACCTGTGGGTGCAGCCATTGGTTAAAAAATATCCAATCCCTTGACTAGTTACAAAAGGACAACGTTACATTTCAAATAGGCTACAAAGTTACATTATATCATATTCATAGGTGGAACCATATACGTAGACCAATAACATCGCTATATGGCCCTAGTCATATGCAGTGGCAGAGCCAGATGTAAAATTAAGGTGGTTCCTAACCTTAGGTCGAGGCGGAAAAAAATGGGTCAACATGTCGAGTTGGGCCGGGTCACGTCAAAGTGCATCATTAACTTGTAGGTTGTTGTTACTCCCGTAATTCTTACGTGTGTACAATAACATTTCATTTAAAACTAAACTCATTGTAGATAAGCCTAGTTATTTATTGTCTAATAATCCTTTGCTTCAATAACATGTCGATAAACATAAGATGATCGAACATCTTTGCTTTAATCACGTATATTCATTATCTAATAAGCCTAGTTATTATTTTATTTTATTTTTGAACGGCAAAATTTATTAACTAGCAAGAAGCTAGAAGGACATTACAAAGAAATCAAATTAGGGTTTTTTAACCAACTCACCCAAGAAAAAGAAGAATTACATCTACTAACACACCAAGTGTAAGAACATCATTGTCTTGAAATGCTTGTTTAGTATAAATAACATAGTATGCGAAGCTGGGAGAAGGATGAAAGGATCGTGGGTTAGAGACTTTTAGAAGGGTTAGAGTCATGAGGTGACGAAAATTCATTCCCTCAATTTCAATTTCTTGAGTAATGGCTAATTACTACTCCATATAACAACTAGCAGGGTACCCGCGCATTGTGGCGGCAGGTACCCTGTGATGATTAACCGGAAAATAAAAATAAGTTGATTCCGGTGAGGCTCGGTTCACCCGTTTTTATCGGTTCCAACGGGTCTTCTTTGGTTCGTCTTCGGACGGCTTTTATTGGCGAGGCGACCGATTATGACTTCGGTTTCCGGTTGAACCGTTGGTCTGGTTTACAAAACTATATTCACCGTCATTTTAGAGAGACATCATATGTAACATTTTGTAGAGATATATGATTTTAATTGTTGTACAAAATATATAATTGTATTTTTAAGTAATGGGGTGTATTAATCATGTATTAATTATGTATTAATTATTTTAATTTTCAAATATTTATGTAATAGGTGTTCTAATAGGAGTATTAATTATGGATTAACTATATTTTAATTGTCAAGTTCTAATTAAGTTTGTATAAGTTGTACATTATGAATAAACATGTGTAAGTTAAAAAATCAATATTATTAAAAAATCATTATGATAGTTTGTGTTTATTGGTTAGTATTTGTTTGTGTGTGAAAGAGAGATGATTTAAGATGACAAAAGCAAATGAGGTGACCAAATGAACAAATTTGTTGAGGTTGCTTATTTTTTTACAATGAACATTTTTTACTATTCATAAGGGTACAAGTCGCATAAGAAATTTGTTTAGGTTGCATATTTTAAATTTTTCAAAAAATAAAAAAAAGACAAGTCGCATAAAAAATATCTTCGAAGTCACATAAATAATACACTGTGAAAGTCTTACACAAATGTACCTTAAAAAGTACACCCAATCATTGGGTAAAGGGCTCTTTGGTAATTATTTCACAAGTTGAATAAGTCGCATTAGTCATTGAAGTCGCATGGGGCATTTAGAGAAAATCCAAATCGCATGGGGAAATTTGGCAAATTCACTAAGGTCATGGGGCGTTTCAAGAATTAACCGAAAAACATATTACATTATTTACGCAATTTGTTTTCCTTTCTAATTTTGGACTAGTTAGTTGTCACTCAGGTTGCTTAATTTATCAAATTAGCAAAATTGGCCGATCTCACATAAAAGAAGAAGAAAAGAGAACGATAACCAAGAAAAGTAAAATAAATCAAGAATTCATATTAATTTTTCGGTAAATGATATCCTCTTGCTATGTAAGCATGCAAACCTTTTAAGCAACAAGAAAATCATACACCTGAAAACATAATACTAATCTAGTCACAAGGAACTCACGTACACTATGATATATTAGTAACTAGCAACTTCTTTCTTTAGTCTATGAGGGATAGAATGTTTGGATAAATGAATTTTTTGTTTAAATAGATTTGTATATTGGATAGAAGAGTTATTAAGAGTTGGTGACGAAAACATAAAAGTAACAGTTTGGATAACATGTAATTTTATGTTGTTATTAGACTAACAATGACATATTGCAAATGGTTGTACTTTGTAATAAAAGAACTTTTGATTTTTCTAAGTGTTTACTTGTCCAAATGAATACACGTATATGAAAAAAAAATTGTATTACGTTTTGGGTCATAATTGTTAAAATATTTAAGTATTACGAATTTATTTAAATCCTTTGGCTCTAGGAAATTTAGAAAGCATTTTTTGAACACTCAGTTTGTGAATCATGAATGTATATTTTCAGGTTTGCAAGTAGCGAGGCAAAGTTCATGACAAAAATGCTTATATGTAATATGCTGAAGGTTTGAAGTGTGTCAGGGGTGGCAATACTCTAATGAACTTCAGTACTCGTACTCATTGAGATAACAAACTGAGCTAAACTCGTATCTCTTAAAGTGTTTAGGCGAGACAATTCAATAAAACATAATGACGGGATAAAAGAGTCTTTCGAATTAAAGCCCATCCCAGTATGAGTTGGGAAAAAGGCCAAAAGTTCAATATAGACCCAACATTTGTCATAGACCCAATGAACCAATCATAGCCATCCATTTTTTCATCAAAAATAAAAAAACTCACTTTTCACCTTTTTTTTAAATTAAATATCTCACACACCGTTAATCGTTACGCAAAACAAAACATATCATCGCGACGATAATTAAATTATCTTTCTATAGAGG
Source organism: Tanacetum coccineum (assembly GCA_026074375.1). Taxonomy (NCBI): domain Eukaryota; kingdom Viridiplantae; phylum Streptophyta; class Magnoliopsida; order Asterales; family Asteraceae; genus Tanacetum; species Tanacetum coccineum. The sequence continues at coordinate 10,838 of BQNB010200212.1, forward strand.
GGCGACACTATATACTTTCGACGAACTTTTTTTTTATGATTTTATGAAGTTATATACGATTTTATGAAATCATATATGATTTATGAAATCATATATGATTTTATGAAATCATATATGATTTTATGAAATCATATATTATTTTATGAAATCATATATGATCCGTTATAC
>BQNB010200216.1:0-11005 GCA_026074375.1 Tanacetum coccineum
CATTGATAAAAAACAACAACCTAAGTTTGCGTTCCCATAACGGTCAACTTCCCAATCATCCTATACTTTACATACTTTTACAAAACATGTGGCGATATTTACCACTTTATACAAAACTTTACATCGTTGACTTATAAGACGTATCAACGAATAATCGATCCTTGGTATAATTCCAACGGTCTTTGCTTTTGCAAAAAGATTATCTTCAAACTTTCCTCCTCTTTTTTGTTGCAATTTTCTAATTTTTTTGTTTTTTATATATACTAACTATGAAACTCGGTGTAATTTCACCATCTCCACGATCATAATAACTCCGGATAATTCCTTCGATAATTCTTCATTCTTCGGACGTACCAATAATCGTGATGGTAGTAAATATACACGAGTTTTGACTACTTTATACATTCCCATTTGAAATGCACAAATTTCTTCCCAACCGTACCAAAGATAGAAAATGACACAAGACTCGGGAAATACATACTTTACACTTTAAGTAACTAGCAACTAATAAATGGACTTAATCTAACAAGGTAGGCTAAGGTGTATAAGTGTAATGAAACAAACAGTTAGTGTTATTCCTAAAGGATTGGCTCTATAGGTTTTTCTAGGGGTATCTTACCCTTAAGATGAGAGTAAACAAAGGGTTTATACGAGATTTAACTAACCAGTGTAGTTAGTTAATAAAACAACATATAAAGGCTTTTTGGGTGTAATCCTAGAAATTTACCAATTTAAACAAGTTACTTCATCTAAATCCATAGTAATTATTATTAGGGTCTCGAATAGATATACCAAGCCAAGTTCTAAAGTCTACAACATCACTGGCAAACTCATATTTTGTGGAATTTGGGTAAACATTTGGAAATTGATAAGGTTAAATCCTCACAATATCTAATAAGGGTTATTGTGTGCAGGTTATGTAACAAGTAATTTCACAAAAGTATGCTTAAAAAAATTGAGTATAATTTAAGTATTTTAGTGTGAAAAATATGACAAGTATACATTCTAATTCCCATCCTCCCACTTGAATTATACAACATCCTCGTTGTATAGATAATACATTAAAAACATAAATTAAAAAAATTAAAATGAGAAACTGTTGGGACTTAAAAGACTTCAAAGATTCTTAGAGTTACTACTGCTCAGTACTGTTGGTACAAAAGTTTATACTGCTGGATTACAACTGCTAGAAGACTTACTACTGTCAAGAGGATAAAGATGGTTTAAAGAGATAAAGATTGTTGTAAGCCGACTAGGACTCCTTAGTCTATAAAAGGAGGTCCTAGGGCATTAGTTGATATTAGTTTTGCATACAAGTTGTCAAGTTGATTTAGAAAAGCTTCAAGGTTGTAAACCCTATTACTAGTGAAGAGTACTCGTATTATTGATCTAATAATATTGGAGCATTTGGTTATATCTATGTTTATTCACGATTACTGTTTTATTCATAATACTTCTAGGTATTAAGGTGTAGATTTCGCATACACTTTAGTATACATACAAAGTTTCTACAACAAGTTATTTTTGATTTATCCAAGGTAATTTAACCTTAGACAACCTAAGGAATCGATCAAGGATTGGGATCAACAAAGATCTTTTGATTTTACATATGTTTCGAATCTATTTTTCCAATAAATAAAACTATCGCTTTTAAAAAGTGGTGGTCTTTGCATAGATTACCCTTCTAGATATTTTTCAAAATCCATAGATCGATCCAAGCTTTAAAATACAATATATTTTAAAAATCTTGAGTGACCTTGGCTTCTGATACCAATTGTAGAAACTAAGGGGGGGTTGAATAGTTTATCGGTTAATTGGTGTTTTAAAAACTTTGCTTATAAAAACACTAGATTTGAATATATGCAAGATCAACCAACGATATAAACAACTAATGTATCAAACTACTTGCAACACAATCACTATATAAACAATAAATATAAGAGTAGGTAAAAGATGAAAGGTAAGAGATAGAACAATCAAACCATAATACCGAGATTTATAGTGGTTCGGCTACGAAGCTCTTCTTCGCCATACTCTACTCCCCGAGTATCCGACTCGATATTTCACTATGTCAACAAGCTCCCTTTATGCTGAGAAAATCGTTTACATGTCGCTTACGTTGTTTTTCGACACTAAGTTAAATGTCGAGTCCTAATCTTAGCTAGAACCAATCTACCACTTCACCAATGTATTTTAAGAACTAAAATACTAACCAACACACAATCTACACTATCGGATTTATACACTATCCGATTTTACACAACAACATAAGATCAAGAAAATAGAGGTTTGGATCTTAGAAGAAGAGAGGAGAAATCACTAATCTACAACACTTCGTTTCTTGGAGAATACGAGTGTTCTTCTCTTGCACTTGATAAAAGAAGGAAGAAGATGAGATTGAATCACTTGAAAAAAGATTAAGCTATGTTAGTGATCAAGAGATTTAGAGAGAGAAAGAAGATTTTAGAGAGAGAAAGAGATTTGAAAAATTCATGCTAAGAGGTGTGAAAACTACAGGGTATAGTGTAGTATTTATAGCCAGTACTGGGCAACGTCTCCTGTGGGCGGTCCCGACGGTCCTAGATATATCTGGGGGCCGTCATGCCTATCACGGGGCCGCCCCTAGGTAGACGCTTCCATTTTTTTCCTGTAGTGGGATAGGTTGAAACTGGTATAGAACCTTCTGTTTAGGGGGAAAACCTATTTCAAATTTTTATAATTAAATAAAACATTTCTTTTATATTAAAAAATATTTTGTATATTTTTATTTTTGTAAAAATAATTTTATAGAAATGTAATGGTTAAGAAAAAATATTTTCTTGATCACTAATCATGTTTAATTAAAAAATATCATGTTTATTCATACCTTAAGTGATTTACGTTGAAATAAAAATTTACGATTAATAACACGTAAACGTTTATTTTTATCGTAGACGTTTTTACATTTTGTCATCTTTAAAACGTAGAGGAGTCAAAAAAATATAAATAACGTTTTTAGGCATTATTTGTATTAACACTTTCAAAGGATGTTTCCTTGAATTCCAACATATCTAGTATAAGCTCTACTACCATTCAAAGTTTCATCAAAGTTGCCATCATCTTTGGCGTATACATCATAACCTGAAAAGAAACACAAAAAGAAAAACATAAAATCATAACAGGCGCACCATGCGTTGTATGAAATATAATCCCACGCGCCGTGTGGTGGCATCCGGCATATACACATGGATGTGCACACGTCGCGTGTGCCGCCTGGAACAGTACCGAAATAAAAATAAAAATGCATAAAAGTAAGATAGAGGTAAACCTTCTAGTTTGTCTTCCGATCAACAATTTTGTTTATTTACGATTCTTTAAGTTTGACTCAACCCTGTTTCACGTGCCGGGGATGGCAAACCGAGTTCCTCTCTTCCTTTGTTAGTGTCGATTCCATGATAATATCTTTTTATTCTATTGTGATTAACCTTAAAAGAAACTCCATCGTCCCTAATAATTTCGAAAGAACCATATGGGAATACTTTTTGGACTGAAACGGACCATATCATCTTGTTTTTAACTTTCTCGGGAATAACATCATTCAAGAATTATAAACCAATACTTTATCTCCAGATTTAGAATTCTTGTCCCCTCTTAATCTAGCGTCATGCCATTTCTTAGTTCTCTCCTCGTAGATTCATGAATTCTATAAGCACCTTCTCTTAATTCACCTAGTTCATTCAATTGCACAAAATGTTTTTTTCCTACACTATTTAGGTTCATGTTACAGTTTCCTAAAGCCTAGTATGCTTTATGTTCTAATTCTACGTGGAGATGGCATGTCTTACCATAGACAAGGTCATTCCTAAAGGGGTTTTGTAGGCGGTGTGAAAAGCCCACAAAACATCATCTAACATATTTGACCATTCCTTTCTATTGATCCTTACCGACCTTTCAAAATATGTTTAAGAGCCCGATTAGTGTTTTTAATTTGTCCATTGGTTTGAGGATGATAGGTCGTTGAAAACCTATGGTTTACCCCATAACATTTTAGAACCTTTCCTAATTATGCATTATAAAATTGAGTACCCCTATCAATAATTAAAGCTTTGGGGACACCAACTCTTGAAAACAATCTTTTAAGAAAACAGATAACTACTCGAAAATCATTAGTGGGTAAAGCTTCGGCTTCCACCCATTTTGAAAGGTAATCAACAACAACTAGGATGTATTGTTTACCGTTGAACTTAGGAAATGGTCTATAAAATCTATACCCCAAACATCAAAAACTTCACATACCTGAATATGGTTCAGAAGCATTTCATCAAGGTAATTAATATAACTTGATCGCTAGCATGCATCGCACAATTGAACATATCTCTTGGCATCTTTAAATATCGTAGGCCAATAGAATCTAGCCTCGTAGAACTTTTTTACCTGTTGATGCCGCGCCATAGCGCCCTTGGTCGGGCCTTTATGACAATGGTCAAGTATGCTCAACTTTTCCTTACCGAATATGCACCTCCTGGTAATCCCATTGGTTCGAACCCAAACACACACATAGGTATATATAAGGACGATATCAATAATAGTATAGTAATAAGTATTCCGTAAGGATTTAAAAAGATTACTTTTAACCAAACCAATTTCAAAAACCTCCCGGGTCGTTTCCTCGGCGAAGTGTGAATTGAGAATCGGTTAAGTTCGTGATCGCGTGATTTGAATGGTTTTAAAGATATTGATTTGAATCCTAATTCTACTAATGAAAACGCATAAAAACATGTAAACGCAATTAACAATTAAGACAATTAAAAATTAAAGCTAAAACGATAACGAGAATCCTAAAACACGACTAAGTAAGCAAGTATATCAAAATTAAGCCCTACAAATGAAAATTTGATTTTTATAAATCCTAAATGACTAAAAATAATTTTCAGAAAAAGAATTATATTTTTTTTTACTTTTATTTTATTTAATATGAATTAAAAACAATTTTAATCTAAATAATGCATAAAAAATAATAAACTAAATTATAAAAATTTGAAAAATTTATAGAAAATACTTTAGACAGTTTAAAAGCTAAGAAAAATATAAACTGGAAATAAGCTAAATGGATAAGCTGCTAAATAAGCTATAAAAGACTAATAAGCAAAACTGGAAAAACGGGTTAAATATTAAATGGTGTGATGGTTTAACTGAAAAAGACCCCAGGGCAGTTGGTATTGAGAGTGTGTGTTGAGGTGTTGGTGTTATGAAGGAGAGGTCACAGGTTCGACCCCTGTGGCCTCTCTTTTTGACAAAACATTTTTATTTTTCATTTTTGATTTTTGAAAAAGCTTTTAAATATGAAAATAAGAAACTTTTTGTGAAATAACTTTTTCTGAAAACCTTTAATAAGCTCATAAATAAGCAATGAAAAGCTGAAAAGCTAAAAGACTCACTTGACTAAATAACTAAATCATGTTTTAGCTTTTTGGACTTAGAAAGCTAAAACAAAACAGATAAGCTAAAAATAGACCAACCTGGACCTAATAAGCTCTAATACACAGGAAATAAGCAAAAAGAAAAAGAAAATAAGCTAGAAAAAGGCTTAAAAAGATAACAGACTAAGCTAGTGGTTTTTGGCTTTTTAATGTTAAATGCTACTTGCAGACCAAATTTTTAAACTCAATAAGGCCTTGGACAGCTTGAAAACTTAAAATAGATGAGCTTAAGACTATAATAAGCTAAATTAAACAAAATTTAACCAAATAAAACCTAGAATCTAACCACAATCTTATTTGCTAGTAAGGACTCTTAAACAAAAATTAACCATTATTACTTGACTGTTTTTGATCAAATGACTCAAAAAGGTTTTTTCAAAATGTAAGACTTCAAGACAGATGCACAATGGAATTAAATGAACTGATTTAGAGCACAAAGAACCACCACTCAAGTAGGAATTTAAGATATTAATCAAATAAGCAGTTTGACACCCCTATGGACTAGCAGACTTCTACTTATGATAAAATAAACTAGGAAACTCAATATTACCTAATTTAAACTTATTAAAACTTTCATTTAAGCTATATTAGACCTATTGAAAACCGGTTCAAGCACGAAAATCAAACTGCATACAATTTAACTCTAAATAAATCCTTAACCCAAACACCCCTTTATATTTGGAAAAACTGATTTTAAATAAAAACAGATCTGAAGAAGCCTTGATTTCTTAAACAGATTGAGTACTAAGCTTATTATGAACTTATAAGCTATAATCCATGAAGAATAGGTACTAAAACAGGATGAACTTAAATAAGCAGTTAAAAACACTTAAATGGGCAGTTTTCCTTGAAAATGAACCTAACTCTATTTAAACCATTTCTAAACTATAAATCAAACATAATAAGATATAATAAGACAGAATAAGCACAAATGAAACACAATTAAGCAGAATTAAGCAATGAGATAAGCAAAACAGTCAAATAAGCTAAAAATGAAAAGGAAAAGTACCTTTGCCCTTTGCTCTAAACAAGGGCTTAAGTGCTCACAGAGAGCTTTTCTACAAGCTCTAGCTTATGAAAATAAGCTAGTAAAAGTCCAATAAGCCCATCCCTTTTTGGCTTATCATCCCATATTAAGCAATCCATTAAGCATAGGTATTTAAGTGCTTTAAATGAAATTGTGTTGTAAATGAAAGCTTAAACTGATTTATAAGTAACTTAGAAGAAAAATGAGAGCTTATTGATGATTAAATGATATCTAAAAACTTCTTAGAGCTTAATTGCATAAAAGTAAATAAGAATTTAAAGGACAGGATTTAAGTAAATGAACTTTTATTAATAAAACTGAGATTACATTACATGGAAAAGAAATTTTAGTATTTAAAAACAATAAGCTGGGAAAATAAGCTATAAGTTATCCTACTCTACTCCTACACTAGATGATTACAAATGAAGAATTTAAGCCCTATTTATAAAAGAACAAATGTGCAGGTTGTACTTTTTGTGTGAGGAGCTCATAAGCTTTTCATCTCAGCCTTCTATTCCAAACCGCCTTACTCTCTAATCCATCTGAGCCCTTGATTTGATGTGACGTTTTATCCACCAATGAATGCCTCTGGGATCGCCAGCGTGGCTAAATGGTGTGTGTCAGAGGGTGTCAGGGGGTTCTAGAAGCATGGGAGCGTAGGGTCAAAGGGTGGTTTACCCTAGGTGTTTGTTAATGGTGAAAACAAGAGGGAGGGAAAAACTTTAGAAGAGATAATCAGTAATTAAATTGTTTATAACTTGGACCTTTCACCGGGTTGGGGTGGATTAGGCTTGACTTGGGATTGGGCCATGATTAATGGATAATAGGTTTATGGGTTGGTTATTTTAATAAAGGCTAAAGGTTTTTATAATATCAATCTTAATGGGCTGACCCGGCCCATTAAGTAGGCCCGGGTTGGCCCATTAAAGATAAATATGACTTCGGCTTATCTCTTGCATTTTTTCAGTCTCGTACTCGGTTTTGTCAAGTATTGCCTCGTTTTTGTCTTTTTGTTAATATCCGATACCTGCAACGCAAAACAAGCAAATACATGGTATTTTCTATCTGTTTTTAGTTATTTAAGCACGTTTTCTAGGTAAAAGGTATGTGAATTTAAGCACATACGAAAATCCCCTATACTAAGCTATTACTGTGTCTTCACGCAATGTCATAAACACACTTTAGAAAACCAAACATTTCAACCCCCTTAGACCAATTACCTCGAAAAGTAGCTAAGTGTTCATCTAAGGGAATTAAGAAATCACTAGTTTTGAAAAGCCCCCCGTTTTCCCATTTTTATGCATTTATTATTATCATTCATACATATCATAACTTTACAGAACAAGAAACACTAAAAGGATAAATTCATCGTCCTCGATTTTTCACCCGCCCCAAAATAAGCTTAAAATCGAAATCATTATTAAATACAAGTTAAGATGCTAACACTACTCATAAATGCTAATTGTGGATGCATATCTACTTTTCGCTCCCTTATTCCTAAGTCCTCTAAAGATTTTATTCTTATTATTGGTGACAAATAAATAAATGTCCTATTCACATAAAGTAAAACCCGGTTTAGACCACAATTAGTTTGAAATCCTTTCCTAAAGAGACGATATGGTGAGAATAAGATCCACATTAAGGTTCTACTTTTGGCATGATTTAGGGGTTATCCTTTTTAGATAACCCTGAAGTCGAAATTTGGCTTTATTCTTATTATTATTGCAAAATTGTTAAACCTCGGTCCTTTAAACAACTGCCACATCGGTATGTGAGCCGACCATGGTCCAAGAGTCTTATTTCGACCTCGGTGATCCTTGACCTTTTAGAAGGCTGCAACATCGGTTGTGAGCTGGCAAGATGCAGCAAACTTTTATCAGTCTCGGATTATTACTATGTGCCTTATTTAGAAGACTGCAACATCGGTTGTGAGCCGGCAAGATGCAGTAAACTTTTATCAGCCCACAGTTTTATTATCATTACCTCTACCCTTTAAACGACTACCACATCGGTTGTGAGCCAGCAAGAGGTAGTGGTCTTATTTCGGCTTCGGTTTATTACATAACTTATTATTATTAGCCAAATTTCAAGTCCTGTGGTCTTTTAACTACCTAGACAACGGCAGCGAGCCGTCAGGAATCAGTAGCCTATTTCCCCACAACACTGACAAAACCTCGATGTGTATCTTACTTTCACCAGAACGAATCTCTACGAAGTGATTTAAACTAAGAATCGCAAAAACCTAAAGTAACTTTATTTATTCAACAATTATATAACGTTTATTAAACTTATAGGAGCAAAAAGCCACAACCCCCCCCCGCCTCCCTACACTCCAACGCTCTCACGAGACCTCCTCTATAGAGGACCAACTACTCTATGTTTAGCATCTTAACTTATATTAAAACTCTATCATTTTTTCGTTCTTCGCAAATTTAAAATCTTTAATAAAAAGTTCCGCGAATACTTAGTCTAATAAAACAAGCTTTGCATATTTAAAGTCTATCATGGAAACTTGCAAACTCTTGGATTTTACAAGCTAGAATTCGCGTTTTAAAGCTTCTTGTATAAAAGACTAGCAAAAGCTTAAATTTATATAAGTTAAGGGGCAAGCTAGAGCGCAACATGCTCGATCAAGTCAAAATTTATTCCTTAAAAAGACAATACTTTGTGTCAAAACACTTATTCTATTTTTGAAAAAAAATTAATTTTGGCATATTTTTGCTATTTTTGGTGGGAAAACGGGGTTACATAAAGACAGGGCAAATGCAAGTAAGATCAAATCGAAAGATACCCCCCCCCATACTAGAACTACACATTGTCCTCAATGTAAGACTGTCACCCCCATACTAATTTCAAGGCATAATCCAAATATTAAGGGGTCTCTACGCAAATCTAAAGCCGTTTATTAATTATGCTAATAGATAAACGTTAAATCAATAAGATCTATGATATCGGATTTCCATATATAAGCATACGAAGGATTGAAGATCGAGTGGACAATGGACAAAACCATGAGCACGAGAGTCTTTATAATCTGGGCAATCCTGGACATAAAACACAAAACACGAAACACGAGAAAGGAAGAGGCGAGCCTCGTTACATCACACTTATTCATAATTATTATACTAACATACTACTACTGAGGATAATCATGGGTTGCCACCCAAGAAGAGCTTGTTTTTGTTAACCGAGTCTTGAGCCTGACTCGATCCCCCATACTTGAGCTGGTCAAGGAGGATAGAAATGGAGAAATGGGACATCCGAGATAGGAATGTCCCCTCCATAAATCATCATTGAGATCTCAGAAAAATCAGAAGTGATTTTACCCCGATGAGATAAGAGATTAGAAGAAAGAATACCAGGATTGAAAAGTTTGTCCTCATTTTCGGATGAAAATGGAAGCAAAGTCTCAATCACTGGAGAAAAAGAAGGGTTAGGCTGGGTGGGTAAAATACTAGGCATAAAAACATGAAGTTCAGAGATATCATCCACCACGTTAGTAAAAACTCCCGTATTTGGCACAATATCAAAGTAAATTCTATCATCCGGTGGTTCCGCAGGAGGTCGAGGGGATGATGGAAAATAATCACGATCAAAGTGAAATGACTCATTTTCAAGAAGGGAAAGGGAATCATTGCTAAGCAATTCTTCAAGAAAAAGAATATCCCCTTTCGAGTCATAGTCATCATTCTCAATACCCGGTGGTATCGAGTCATCCGAATCAAGAAATAAATTGATCTCCTCCATAAGAGAGTCACTATCCTCAATGGGGATAGGAGATGGGGAGGAAGACTCGATTGTAGCATCAGAAATCTCAGAATTAAGTTCTTCCAGAGGGTGAGGAGATGAATCATACAACAATTTCATAATAAGATGGATTTCTTTCTCAGTATCAAATTCGGTTTCATTAATTCCCGAAGGAATCAAATTGATATGAGCGAGTTTACCGAAGAACTCCTCGAGAAGAGAATCGATCTTAGGGGAAGAAATTATCAAAGTATCTCGGTTAAGCAAAGATTCTATAAGATCAGACTCGGCATTAAAGTGATGTGGATCTATCTTAGTAGAAATGATTTCTTCATCAAAAAGAGGGTTCGAATAAATTTTGAAATTTTCTTTCGAAACATCCTCATCAAAAAGGGACTCGTCATCACTAAAGGTGAAATCGTCGTTAGAATCAAAGAGAGGATTCGAGAAAGTCGTAAAACTCATAGAAGAATCATCACAAACATGTACGTCACATTCACTTTCGATATCAGAAAAATCCTCGGACTCACTTGGGATTGAGATAAGGTTCTCAACACTAGACTTTATTACTTTGTACGATTCCGTTTCCGGAATAGTGTCAAGATGCTCATCCTCCGTTATGAGAGAGTCCATAATCGGTAAGTCGGGTGTGATTGCATCAGTTGGAGGAATTTCAGGCATATTATTCAAAGGAATATTGCTCTTTTTGTAAGTAAGTTTAAAACAATCCAAAAACTCTGGAGTACGAGTTCTACGATTCGCTGGCTTCTCT
>BQNB010200218.1:0-11005 GCA_026074375.1 Tanacetum coccineum
TAGACAAAACGCAGTCAATTCTTGAGACAAAACACAGCCAAGAAATGAAATGGGCAGAGTTCCTCCTAGGCAAAACGCAATGTGGGTCTTCAAATAGGCAAAACGCATAAGCAAATCTCAACCAGTAAAATAAACCAAAACGCAGGAGACAAAACGCAGTCTCTAATAAGACAAAATGCAGTACTGTTGTCCTTCACTAAATGACAAAATGCAGTGTACTTTTTCTGACAAAACGCAGTCAAGAAATATGCCAGAGAGACAAAACGCAGTCAAGAAAATACGACTTTTTCCACCTAAAAACACCTAAAAGTCACCCTTTTAAACGTTTTTGCTTGGTTTCTTTGGCACAACTTGATCCTAGAGGGCTATAACAACTATAAAAACACTAACTTTAACACCACAAACGTGAGAATCAAAGAGTGTCAAGAATGAGACCATAAACCTTCAAAAACTAAACTTTTGATCTAATCTAACCAAGAAAACGCACACACAATCTAGCTAATCATCCCATGTGCTCTGATACCAATTGTAGAATATTGGATATCATAGCACAATTAATGATTTAGGGGTTGGCTGAATTTGTAGAGAGAGAAAGTGAGTTCTAGTGAGAGAAACTACACCTTATGTGTGTGTTTGATAAATTGAACAACCAACCCCTTCCCATGGCTGGAAAGGGGGTATAAATACAAGAGTATGATGCCCTTAAGTGGGCTATGAAGTGGGCTAACATGTGGGTAAAGACCCGGCCTAACACCATAAATCATATGGTAATTAAACGATTAATGTTAAGGCTATGAGTTAACCTATGCTAGACATTACACGGGGTGACCGAGTCTTTTACATGGATTTTTTAATATCTAACGTTTACTAGTGGATTAATCTAGTTATTCTAATATTTATCCTAAAAGCGTGAAAACAACTAGATTACAAGGGCAAACAAGCATACAAATTTAAAATTGACCCAAAAATGTGAAAAATTATTAAAATATATATCTTGTTTTCCCTATTTATCACCCCCCCCACACTTAAGTTCAGCATTTTCCTCAATACGACAAAATGAAACAAAGCATAAGATAGGAAATAAGAGTAAGAGAGAACCAGATATCCTGGTGACATTTGTACCTGAGCTCCACATGCTTCTGGCATGTTAACCTGCAGTAATCTTTACACAAACTACAAAAAGCACAATATTTTTGGAATTTTTTTGAATTACACCCCCACACTTAAACTCGACATTGTTTTAAAAGATTGAGGTGTAGACTTTGGAAGTGAAACGAGAAACTAAAATACAGAAAATACTGAAAATACACGGGTTTCCTCCCGAGAAGCTCTTATTTTATTAACGAGTCATCAACCGGACTCATACTCCTTGAGCTTCAATTTCCCCCGAGTGTAGATTTCTTACTCAGATCCTTTTTGACGTAAAGGAAATTCCCTTTAACTATTCCTTCACAGGTTTCATCAAGGTCATACAGCTTAGCTTCGTTGCAAGTGTTTTCCACTACATTGTTTATGAACGGTTTTTCTGCGACCCATGGCATGGTTTCGCGATAGTTTGTTGGGAATGGTGCCATGAACGGAATAGCTTTCATTTTTTCTTGTTCACACATGAGGTGAATTTCTTCGGTTGTCAGCTCGTTTATTTGTTCCCCATTATGATACAATTTAACACGGTGTCCATTGACAATGAAACTTCCTCCGTGTTTGTCATATAACTCGACATAACCAGATGGAAAACCATGTTTGACCATGAATGGCCCTATTTTGATCTGAGTTTTGGAGCTTTGAACTTGTACTTTGAATTGTATAAGAGAACGTTGTCTCTGGCCTTGAATTCTTTCCGAATTCTAAGCTTCCTATCATGATAAGCTTTGGTTTAAGCTTTGTAGAGTTTAGAATTATCATACGCTTGGAGTCTCAACTCATCGAGTTCATGCAATTGCAAAAATGGTTTTTCTCCAGCGAGTTTAAGATCAGGGTTACAGCTTCTTAAAGCCCAGTAAGTATGGTGTTCGATTTCAAATGGCATGTGACACGTTTTTTTGTATAATAACCAATATGGCGTAGTGCCAATTGGTGTTTTGTATGCTGTACGAAATGCCCACAGAGGGTTATCAAGTTTCCTTGACCAAACGGAAGGGTTATCTTTGACAGTTTTTTCAAGAATTCTTTTTAAGGCTCTATTGGTGTTTTCAACTTGGCCACTGGTTTGCGGATGGTAAGTTGTAGCGAAATGATGATGAACTCCATATCGTTTTAGAACTTTCTCCATTTGTCAGTTACAGAAGTAAGTACCTCTGTCACTAATTAAAGCTTTTGGAATGCCAAATCGAGAGAAAAGCTTTTTGAGAAAATTGATCACAACTCTTGCATTGTTCATGGGTAAAGCTTCACCTTCTGCCCATTTGGACATGTAGTCAATGGCAACTAGAATGTATTCAAACTTATGGGATTTAGGGAATGGTCCCATGAAATAAATTCCCCATATGTCGAATATTTCACTGACTTGGATGTTGTTTTGAGGCATCTCTTCTCTTTGTGAAAGGCTAGCAAAGCATTAGCAGGATCACAGTTCGGAACTAGAGTATGAGCCTCTTTGAAGATTGTTGTCCAATATAAACCAGCATCAAAAACCTTTTTTGCTGTGGTGGAAGGACCATAATGTCCCTAGTTGGGCCATGATGACATTCATCAAGAATCTTTCGAGTTTTGGCCCCATAAACGTATCTTCGGATCATGTCATTAGGGCACATTTTGAAAAGATATGGTTCGTCTTAGAAATAATGCTTAAGTTCCGAAAAGAACTTGCAACGCTGAGCATAAGTTAAACCATTTCTTACAATTTTTCCAACTAGATAATTGGCAAAATCTGCGAACCATGGGATTTTATCTTCCTCGATTGGGGAGACGTTCATTGGAGTTTCGTCAGGGAAATTATCATGGATATCGTCATCCCTTAACTCCTCTAGATATGGGTTTTCAAGTCGTGACAAATGGTCTGCCACTACATTTTCTGCTCCCTTCTTGTTTTTGATCTCTATATCAAACTCTTGGAGTAGTAAAGTCCAACGGATAAGATGTGGTTTAGCATCTTGCTTAGCAAACAGATATTTCAACGCAAAGTGATTTGTGAAAATGACGGTTTTTGAAAGAACAAGATATGATTGAAACTTATCGAAAGTTAATACTACTGCCAGTAGTTCTTTCTCAGAAACTGTGTAATTTTGTTGGGCGTTGTTGAGAGTCTTGCTAGTGAAATGAATAGGATAGAAATGTTTTCCTTCCCGTTGTTCGAGCACTACTCCAACAGCAAAATTGCTTGCATCGCACATAAGTTCAAATGGTCGCTACCAATATGTTAAAACCATAATCGGTGCGTTTATTAACTTTTCTTTGAGCAATTTAAATGCCTCGATGCATTCTTTGTTGAAATCAAAAACTGTGTCTTTCTCGAGGAGTTTTGTCATGGGACTAGAGATTTTGGAAAAATCTTTAATGAATTAATGATAGAATCATGTATGTCCTAGAAAACTCCTAACGGATTTGACTTTAGTCGGTGGTGGAAGTTTGGTTATTACATTGATTTTTGCTTTGTCAACTTCTAATCCTACACTGGAGACTTTGTGCCTAAGCACAATTACTTCAGTTACCATGAAGTGACACTTCTCCCAGTTTAGAACAAGATGAGCTTGTTTGCATCGAACGAGCATTAGCTCGAGATTCGCAAGGCAGGAATCAAATGAATCTCCAAATACCGAAAAATCGTACATGAAAACTTCCACGGAGGTTTCGAGCATGTCTTGGAAGATGGCGATCATCCACCTCTGAAAAGTAGCTGGTACGTTGCAAAGACCAAAAGGCATATGCTTGTAGGCATAAGTTCCATAAGGACAAGTGAACGTGGTCTTTTCTTAATCGGCAGGTTCGATTGGAATTTGAAAGTAACCGGAAAATCCATCGAGAAAACAAAAGAATTTGTTTCCTGCTAATCTTTCTAACATTTGATCCATGAAGGGGAAAGAAAAATGATCTTTTTGAGTGGCTTCATTTAACTTGCGGTAATCAATACAAATACGCCAACCGGTGACTGTTCTTGTAGGAACATGTTCATTCTTTTCATTTGTCACAACGGTCATTCCTCCTTTCTTAGGTACGTAGTGTACTGAACTCACCCAAGGACTATCTTCGATGGCATAAATAATATCGGCATCGAGAAGTTTGATAATCTCCTTTTTTATGACTTCTTTCATGTTTGGGTTGAGTCGACATTGCCTTTGAATAATAGGTTTAGCATCGTCCTCGAAGTTGATTTTGTGTTTACAAAAAGATGGGCTAATGCCCGGAATATTGGATGTTTTCCAAGCAGATGCTTCTTTGTGTTTCTTAAGAACGGAAACAAGACGTTTCTTCTCATCGTCTTGGAGTAGAGCGGATATGACTACTGGAAGAAGATAATATTTTCCAAGAAAAGCATATTCAAGATGTTCTGGAAGAGGTTTCATCATAAGATCGGTCGGTGGTTCTTGGATAGAATTCTTGATCCTTTGATTTCCCTCGAGGGGTAATACTTCAAAACTATTCTCGACCTTTTCCTCTTGCTTAGAAGTTTCTTTGATTTTGATTGCCATGAATTCTTTGAATTCATGGTCGAGAAGTGATTCGCTGATCTTTTCTGACGTGGTGAAAAATGGCTTGGAATCATCAAGCAATGCATCCAATTCTTCCTCCGTTACTTCATCCATGACATCTACGCGGAAACATGTGTCATCATTAGAATGAGAATGCAGCATAGCTTTGTCGATTAAGAATGTGATTCTATCATCTCCTACTCCTAGATTGAGTTCTTTGTTTTTCACTCGGATGATAGCATCAGCGGTGTGCAGAAATGGTCATCCTAAAATGAGAGGAACTTTGTCATCCTCCTCCATTTGCAGGATAACAAAATCGGTCGAGAATACAAATTTCTCAACTTGGACGAGCATGTTCTCCGTAATTCCCATCGGGTATTGGTAAGTATGATTGGCTAAGCGGATACTCATCCTTGTAGATTTCAAGGTGTTTCCCGAGAGTGAAGCGTATAGTTAATATGGCATCAGGTTGATGTTTGTGCCAAGATCGACCAAGGTGAGATATTCAACTGATCCGGCTATGGTGCACGGGATTAGAAAACTTCTAAGATCACCTAGTTTAGGTGGAAGCTTGTTTTAAACAATCGCAAATCATTCTTTGTTTAAGAAGGCAGCAGAGATTTGCTTCATCTTACTTTTATTAATCACGAGATCTTTCAAGAACTTCCTGTAATTGGGCATGCCAGATAGTACATCAATGAGTGGTACGTTGATCCTAACTTCTTTGATTAGATCAATGAACTTGGCATAGCGTTCTTCCATCTTTTCTTTGCGTAAGCACTGAGGGTATGGGATTTTTAGCTTATACGCCTTGAGTGGTAGTGGATCAGATTTGGTTTGTTTGGAAGAAGACGGTTCTACTTCCTTTTCGGCTTCGTCAACCTCATCATCACTATCATCGTAGATGATGGCGGTTTTAGCATTTGGGTTGACTGGCAGATCGTATGTCAAACCACTCCGTGTGTACACAACATTCACATGCTCATTCTGAGCAGAGGGTGGACGGTAAGGTTTATCATTCGTTGGGCTGGGTTTTGGATTGGTTTGGGTATTACTTGGGGGTGAACCAGTTAGTCGAGTGGAAGACTGGTCGGAGAGTCGACCAAATTTTATCTTAAGATCCTGAATCGAGGCTTGGTGATTCTTTTATCCTTGCTCGACTTTGGTTTTAAGATTGAAGAATTGATTTTTGACAAAGTCATTCGATGATTTTTGAGCAACCATAAACTCGTGCATGGTTTTTTTTAAATTCGGTTTTGCCGAATTTCTTTTCGGGTGTTGGTGGAACGGAAGGTGCGTCTTCTCGAGGTTGTGAGTTCTTGTTTTCATCTATTGGTTGACGGTCTCGCTAATTTGCAAAACTCCTACCATAGTTTCCTCGATATCCTCCTCCTCGATAACCTCTGTAGGCATAGTTGGCTTCTTCATCTTTGGGACCTCCCATAGGATTGTCGTCACACTCTGACGATGGATAAGGACCTCCACAACTGTTACATCCATCTCGTATCTCTTCCATGTCTCCTTTGATATCTTTGAATTGTGAGTCGATCTTAGTGGTCAAGGCTTCCATTTTTTCCATAAGTTTGGAATCATTGCAACTTTTTGCGAAGGCAACGGTTTTACAGATGGGTTTGGCTTTCATGTCCTTAGACCAATCGAGTTTCAAGAGCATACGATCTTTGAGAAATTGGTGTGCTTCGTTAGGGGTTTTGTAAAGAAAGATTCATCTGGCATCTAGGATAGCTTGTGTGGCTTCGTCAAGTCCATGGTAGAAGATTTGGATTATGGTTCCTCGTCCTAAACCATGTCCGTGACAAATACGAAGTAAGTCTTTCATTCGTAGCCAAGCATCTACAAGGGATTCGTTTGGATGTTGGGTGAATCCTTAAATTTCTCCCATGAGTCGGTCGAACATTACCGGTGGAAAGAATCTGCTTACAAAAGCATGTCTTATTTGTTCCCAAGTAGCGATAACACCAGGACTTAGTTCGTTGAACCACCCTTTGGCATCACCGAACTAAGTCCCATTGGTGTTACCATATCGGAACATTTTGCAAATATCAATGAATTCGGCGATGTGCTTATGCGGATCGGCCTGTGCACGTCTTCAAATTGTCGGTCTTTGATCATCGAGAGGTGATGACCTTTAACGGTGAAGTTATCTCCAAGGTCAACTGCGACGATAGCGGTCTTGAAAGTGGGGTGCTATGGCTCGGTTGTTCCCCCTCATAGGTTGATCATCGGCCATAAGGAATGGTAGATCAAGAAATGGGTTGTAAACAACTAAGGTTTTGAAAAGGTTTTCAAAAGGTGGGTATTTAACTTTAGGAATTCGGTTTTCAACGGGTATGAATGGGTTTCTTCTGTTCTTTTTCTTTTTGGTATGGTGGATGAAACGCTTGGGTTCGAAACAAGGAGTAGTTGGTTCTTATCCCGTAGAACGTGTGTTCATTCAAGAACAAGACACAACTAGGAACAAATTAGAGTAGCTTTCGCTTCTCGAAAAAGGGTGCAAAAGTTGGTACAAGAAAATGTTTCGGGCTGCTCAGAAAGCCTCCAGCCTGGCGGCTGAGACTGCCAACCGGATAGCTGGTGGTGGTCTGGTGGTCGCGAGGGATGAGCCGGCCGGCTCGGTTGGTCAGTCGGGCGGCTGGCTTGTTCATGTGAAAAAGAAAACTTAAATTTTTAGAAAACAAGGTTCGGGGGCCACAGATTGGTTTAAGCATGAAATTTAAAACTAAAACACGATCAAATCCTCGGTAGCGACGCCAAAAACATGATGCATGCGATACGGATAAGTTTTAAATTTATAACATGGATACCGAATTTCTTAGCAACACATACGAGCAAGTGTACTTGTTCGTTGATAGCAAGAGATTATATAGAAAGCCGAGATCGTTTACGGAGATTAGTGTGTTTAGATGGTTTAAAATTCGGTGCTAACAATTCTGACAAGCAAATAATGAATATTACAAAGATTTAAATGATTTAAAAGCTACACTTGATTAAACTAGTTTCGGAAATCCGATTCATATGATTGTGATAAACATTTTATCATGTTGATTCTATGAATTAGATGGTGATCTAATCTATTGTTTTCAAAACCTTCAATCTTCGTCAAGACCTTAAGTGACAAAAACAAGCTTTATGTTCAATCAATCAATTCAAGACTACTTCATATTTTAACTAGTTTGATTCACGGTTCGTTTCACAAACATGTTAACATCAACAATTATGATTCTTGTTAGATCAATCCGCTTAAGAAATGGTCAATACAAAAGGTTGCCAATCATAGACAAAAGGCAACAATTGATTGATTAACAAGATCCCTTTCGCCCTATGATATGTTTAACAATCAATCCAGGTTGATAAAACAATATCACATGAATCATAAGCATAGATGGATCTTAGAAATAGCTTGATATTGAAGAAAACATGTTATCACAATCATAAACGAATCATCATTCCACAAACATCATTTAACCAAGTGTATAAAGATACTAGCCACTCATAACAAACAAAGATATATTTCCAAAATTTAAAAGATTCATAAACATGATTAAAAGGTTCTTACAAAGTATGTAAAGATTATAAGAAATGAGGCTTGGATGCCTTGAAGAATTCTTGATGTTCTTGACCTCCTAAGATGGCTTTTTTCTCCTTTAAACTTTTGGGATTTTCTTAGGATTCTAAGAAGGGTTTATGGCTATGAGAGAGTAGTAGAGATCTTTGTGATGAGATTGATTGATTATGAGATTTGTTGATATCAAAACACTAGCCAAAGCACCCTATTTATACTACTAGAAAGGCCTTGAGGTATTCAATGCTTGCCTTGGGGCCAAAGGGTCATAAGATGCCAGGAAATAAGGGTCTAGATCCTTCTTGATCATTCAAGGGGCTTCAAGATAAAAAAGGTACATCAGATGCAGGGGAGCCGCCCGGTTGGGGCTTCGTCCCAGGGTAAATGTTACTCGATTTCTCGTTTAAGCTCTTCGTTTGAATTATGCTTGGTCGTAGGTCTTTATACTTGAGTAATACTTTGTTTAGGATCATCCTTGGGACATGGAAGCTCAAATGATTGGCTTTTATACTCTCGAAATGCTTCCGATCTTTAGCCTTGATTTGGGATTCTTCGTACTCGTATAAAACTTGATTTCTTCGCTCTTTTCTTCACTTTTCCTGTACTTGGCTACAAATAACTTGCAAACACACTTTGATACAATAAAGTAACAAAACCATGGATAAATAGCCAAATAAATTATACAAAAGTACAGATAACGCTACTAAAAACATACTTAATTTGAGCGTTATCAGTTAGCATTAAAGATTGTTCCTTGCTTATTATCAAATTAAATAATATATTTAGCATCACGGAGTTGACTGATGCTAATTAGATTGTATATTAGACCATTAACAAAGGCTGCCTTAGAGAAAATAATACCTCCATAGTTTATTGAACCATGTCCCTTAGTAATACAAGATGAGTTATCACCAAACGACCTTAGGACCTGGTTGCTCTACTTATTTGTGTAGATAACTCTTGACACCATTCACACTCCTTGAGCATTCACTGTCCAGGTACCAAATGGGCTCCCTAATGCGTCTATGCATAAATAATAAACTTGGTTAGTTTCTCTTGTGAACCCACTTCTTTGTGGGCTCTCTGGCTTTAGTAGCCTGAAGTTTCTCACCTCTCTTAAAGTGCTCAAAATCATTGTGATCAGTGGTTGAGTGCACACTACTTCCATAATTAGTACAACTCACTCCAATAGAGGACTCACTAGACTGAGAGGACTCAACTAGTACTCCACCTCTGATTTGAATGATACGATTATGTTCTAAGGTAAAATGGTCATAAATTCCACATATTTCACACTAAGGGTAATTTCTACAATCATCAGGGAGATGGTCGTTGAAGCCACAGTGAGTGCATGGTGGGTAAGGCTTTGCCTTAGATTTTAGGATCTGTTTGAAAGGAGATGCATACTGATAAGGTTATGCCTTGTAGTTTTGACTACTTCTCAGTGATGCAATATACATGTCATGGTCTGAGGTCTTGTGATCCTCTCTCTTGAATTTCATGCAGTAGAGGATCCTATAGCAATCATCAGTTGAATGATTAGTATACCTGCAAAGCTCACATTTGAGCTTGGGTTTTTGAAGAGGTTTTGGTCTAACTAGTTTAGATGAATCAGGGTTCTTTCCATTTGTTTTAGAATCCTAACTTTGTTTGGATGAGTTGACTGACCTAGATGACTCAGGCTGTGAGGGCGCATATTTTGGTTCCTAAGACTTTTGAATTGAGTTAATCTTCTCATAAATTAACATTTGGACTAGTTTTGTTAGCTCATTTATTTTACACTCTTGGTCATTTATTTTGACTTTAGTAGAGACTGAAGAAGTGATTGGTTTAGGTTTAGAAACAGTGACAGGTCCTGAAACATTCTTGTTTGAAGATTCTTGAGTTTTAGACTTTGTATGTTTCATTGTTCCCAAACTAGATCTATCCATTGGTGAGTGATCTTGGTAGGTCAAATTCATTACCTCAAAGCTTGAAGAAGCTCCCTAAAGATTTTTCAGTGGAAGTAGAGGAGTTTGAAGTTCTGAGCCTGAATTTTTTAAAGACTAAGGGTTAGAGGATGCCTTAGTGAGTTAAAGACACTCATTGACAGCTTCACTTTCAGGGACTAAAATTCTTCTAGTGTTAAAGTTTGGAAGTTTGCTGTCAGGGTTGAGTCTCTCAACTCAGTCCTTGGATTTTGGGACAATTTCATGGTCATAATCCAGGGAGGCAGGAACACAAGGGTTATCTTTAATATCATTTTTGGATGATGATTAAGTGAGCTGTTCACCACCAAATTTGACATAGGAGATTTATAAGATGGTTCAGACATTTTAGAACATCAATCTCTTGCGAAATGACTTTTTCCACATTTGTAACATTCAGTGTCCTCATTTGCTTTTTGAACAGAAAAATTGTTTTTCCTTTTATAAAACGTTTTCAATTAGCCAACAGGGCCCTTTCATGAAATTCTATATCTAGATCTTTGAGGTACTCCTCACTAGTTCTCTCATCGGCCTCATCATCAAAATTCTTGAAAATACGACACAATGTTGTTAGAAAAGAAGACAATTGATATGGGAGAGTCTCAGGGAGTAGTGTTGGGAATTCTGAGTTACTACTGCTGGTGATAATTTACTACTGGTGGTTCAAAGTTGATGTTGCTACTAAAGATTGAAGAAAACAGACTAAGTCATTAGTACTGTTAGTTGTATTAGTTAGTACTGCCAGTACATTGTTAGTACTGTCAGTATAGTTAGTACTGTTAGTTAATAGTTAGTATTGTTAGTCTTATTTAGTTAGTACTGCTATTATG
>BQNB010200219.1:0-11004 GCA_026074375.1 Tanacetum coccineum
CCTGAAACTGAATATAATATATATGTACGTTTATTTTGCAAGATTAATAGCTAACTAAAATTTTATCTATTAGTCCCGTGTATGCACGGGCATTAAAACAAGTTAGACATGCGAAAAAACGTAATAAATTAGTCTACAGTGATACATCACTTTGATACACTTAAATTCTAGCGTAAAGTTACGTTTAAACTAATGTGTTGTTTAGATGTTAGTCGTGGTGTGTAAATGAGACAAGACAGTTCGTGAGTTATTCGAGATCGATTCATAAATTACTTTGTCATAGATTTCTAATTACCTTTTAACTCATAGTTATCAACAGACTTTTTGTAAGATTAACAACAACGTTAGTCCTTGTGTGTAAACGAGGCGAGACAGTTTGCAAGGTATTCGGGATCGATTCATAAATTACTCGATACTGACTCGATTTAGACGAGTCGAGCTCGAGCTTCAAAGTAATCGTCTCGTAGCTTTGATTAATTTACAATTTTACTCTTTCATATACAAGTTATTACTTAATTTGCATAAAAATCGAGTCAAGACGAGATTTGAATAACTCGAGATAATCGAGATTGAGTCGAGTTTCGAGCTCGAGTTTGACAATACTCCGCTCGACACGTCTCGTGTACACCTGTGGTTACCCCATCGACTCAACACAATCCGTATCAGAAAAATAAAGATCATGCATATTTTATCAGTCATATTATCATTTTGTTTTGACTATTTCATAGCTAGTTGTTTCGTATAAATAATTAAATATATAGCCACCATTACTAATAATTTTTACGAAAAATTCCCAAAAAGTTCCAAACACCAAAAAAAAAATGCCATTATATTTCACCAAAAAATTTTTTCTTAAAATATTCAAAGGCAACTGGACAACTTAAAGAAGAAATTAACACGTGTCCCCAATTCTAATAAGTTTATTTTAGCTTATTATACTTTTTTCAAAAGCTTCGTACTGTTTTTTAAGTTTAATGAAATTTAAGCTTTTATGTTAAATCTTGTTTTTAAGTTAATGCAATTTATGTTTAAAAACGTTTGTTAAGCTCAAATAAGCTCTTTTTATCTTTTACTTAAGCACTATAAGTTTTTCAATAACTTATAGTGTTTGAGTCTTTTTACCAAAAGTCACTCAAAAGCTATTTTGGATGACAAGCCAGATTTGGAAGGGCTTGTGGGTTTTTACTAGCTTGTTTTAAATAAGTTAGTGCTTGTAGACAAAGCTCTTAAGAGCTTATTTGCCCTTATTTAGAGCAAAAGGCTTTGTAAGTCACTCCTTTTAAATTTTTAGTTTAAAATTGCTTATTGCTTATTTACTGCTTATTGTTTCTTATTATTGTTGTTAACTGCTTATTTATGCTTTCTTATTGTTTATATGTCATTTACTTATGTTTTTATATAAAACTGTCATTTATTAGCTTAAACCTGCTTATTCTTGTCTTCTTATATTAAGTGCTTATTTCTGTGTTATAATTGTTTTTTTTTTTTTTTTTCCTAGTTTGTCTTCATTTTACCTTATTCGTAACTTGGTTTTAGTTTTTATAAGTTTTCTAAGTAAAAATCAAGCTTAAAATGGATTTTGAATGTTTAAAGGGGTGTTTGTCACTAGCAGTACTAGCCATGTGTTAGTACTGCTAGTTTATTTTTGGTTCTTAAATCAATTTCAACAAGCTTAAATTAAGCCTTAAAGTCAGTCTCTTTTAGTTTTTAAAAGCTTAAAACTCAAAGTTAAGATTTGAGCTACAAATTTATGATCTGTAGTCATTAAGGGATAAATCATAGCTTATTTGTTTAATTTTGATTAGGTGCTAATAGGGGTCATTTTTCTGCTGGCTTATGCCCATAATGCAGTTAGAATAGATTAGTTTAGGGTGTGTTTTAGTCATTGTGTTTTTAGTAATAAATTTGTCTTTCACTTTTCCTAGTGTAGAATCCAGTTTTTTTTTGAAATTTTTGATTGGATTAAGCTTGCTTAGGAGTCTGAAAATCATTGCATAGGCTCATTGGGACATAAGCTTCAAACCTGCATAAAGCTATGTTTTTCATGCTTATTGGAGTTTCAAAACTGCTTATTCTTTGTGATTCTGTAGCTTAATGTTATAAGCTTGATTTTTATTTAGTGTCTTAAGCCATAAGGATAGCTTAAGCCTTTAAAAATTAGCTTAAAAGTCCCGCTTAGGCTTTCAAGTACTCTTTTAGCAATGCATATTTGCTTATTTGAGAATTTAGCTGTGTGGATTGCTTTAAAGTTGGTTTCTAGTTTTGCTTATTAGGTTAGGTTTAGAGTTTCTTGTAGCTTATTTGACCTTAGGGATTAAGCTTTTGGAAGCTTATTTGCATAATTTTGAGTTTAGGGTCTAATGCCTTTAGAGTTTTTAAGGGAAATAGTCTTTAAAGCTCTAAGATACCTTTCCAGCTTATTTAATTTTGCTTTTTTTTAGTTAGAGTGCTTATTATGGTGTGGTGTGTATTTGTTTTAGCTTATTTTGTTGTTTCCTTTTGCATATTAGTCCTTTAAAAAGCAAACAGTTAAGCTTTTAGCCCTTAGCTTAAGATCTAATACTGTCACCCTTTTTGTTTAGCTTATTTCCCCAGGCGTTTTTATGTTTCTAAAAAATGTGCTTTTGATAAAGTTGGTAATTAGCTTATTAGAAGCTTTTTTAAAAAAGAAATTTCAAAAATTATAATATATTTTGGGTGTATTGGAGGCCCAGTTTCATAACCTTGGAGACTCAACCTTAACATCCCAAACGTTTTAACACACCACACACTCACCAACTACCCTGGGGTCTTTTTTCATTCTTACTTTGCATTATTTAAAATATAACCCTTTTTCACCCTTTAAGCTTTCAGCCCTTCTTTTGCTTAGTTATAGCCTTTTTTTCAATAAGATGTTTGAAACCATTTTATTTGTCTTAGTTATTTAGCATAGTTCAACGTACTTTTCGTGATTTTTTCAGGATTTTTCATATTAGTTTAATATATTTAATATTGAATTTAGATTTAAACTGCTTTTTAATTCATATAAATATAAATAATAAGTTAAAAAAATATACATTCTTTTTTCAAAAATTATTTTTAATCATTTAGGACATTTAAAATTAATTTGCATTTGTAGGGTTAAAATGTTAGAATTTAGGTTTTTAAAGCACGGGTTTAGGATCCCGTTATCGTGTTTAGTTAAAATCTTTAATTGCTTTCGTTTTTAGCTTGCCTTTACTTGTTTTTGAATTTTAATTGTAGAAATAGAATCCAAAAATCCAAATCTTGCTTTATTCAAATCACGCGATCACGAACGTTGCCGATTCTCAATTCACGCCTCGTCGGGATACGACCCGGGAAGGTTTTTTTTTTATTTTACTTTGGATAAAAGTAAATCTTTTTAAAAAAACTCTTGAAATTCTTATTAATTGATATTTTGATAATTCTTATTATATATATTTATATATATATAGTAAAGGATTATTTTTAAGAGTCAATTTTTGGCGCCGCTGCCGGGGAGGTGTGTGCGATTATCGTGTTACGTTTGAAGATTAGTTTTTGAAGACCCTTCCTCGTGAAGTTATCGTTTTCAATTGTGAATATTTTTCTTATTATAAAAATCAAAAATACAAAAATATTTTATTTTCTAAATTTTTGTGAATATCAAGTAATCAAAAATACCAAAAAAAAAAAAAAAACAACAAAAACAACCGTTGTGTCACTTGTGAAATCGGCTCACCTTTAGATTACAAACTATAAGAGAGGTATAAGGAGGGTTGATCCTACGAACTTCGACCCGAAAGGAGAAGGTTTTTAAAACGCTTCGCGCTTACCCGCTCCTCCGCTTCTTTGTGCGTTTTCTAGAGAGCTACCGTACACTTGTTCGATTATCGGTTACAAAAATATTTTTCTTTCTCTTATTTTATATTTAGTGCATGCGCACTCGCTCTTCTTCGAATCTAGTTGGTGAAACTTCTACGAATCCGAAACGTCGTAATCGTAGACGTTCCAAGCAAATAGTCGAACCGTTTTCTCTTGAAGAGACTCCCGTAGATACGATGGCCGATCAACGTACTATAGCGGAATTACTCCAAGCACCCAAAGAGGGTTACGAAGATGCGATTGTTATTCCCGCTATCCGTGCGGAGAATTTTGAGCTTAAACACGGACTTCTAAATCTTGTAACTTCAAAACAATTTTACGGATTTGAGAAAGAAGATCCTCATGCTCACATTCGTTGGTTTAACAATATTACTTGTATAAAGATGTTCCTAACTCGTTTATTAGGCTTATGCTTTTTCCATTTTCCCTCGAGGAGGCAGCCCGGATTTGGCTCGAAAAAGAACCCCCTCGCTCTATTCTTACTTGGGAAGATCTTGTTTCCAAGTTTATTAACCAATTCTTTCATCCTTCAAAAACGACAAACCTCCGGAATGAAATTACGAATTTTCAGCAACGTTTTGATGAATCATTTTATGAGGCATGAGATCGTTTCAAGGATCTCCTTCGTGCATGCCCTCATTATGGTTTTACGAAATTGCATCAACTTGATACGTTTTACAATGCTTTAACCGCAACCGATCAAGATTCTTTGAATGCCACCGCCGGTGGTAATCTTTTGACTAAAACTCCTCGAGATGCTTTGACAATTGATGAAAACAAGTCAAAAGTTCGCAACTTACGTAACAAACTGGTTGTTTCAAAAGTGAGTACGAATGCTCCTTCTTCTTCTTCTTCTACCCCTCATTTTTCTGAGATTGCCGCTTTGGCTGACGCCTTTAAGGCTTTGGTTCTTCAGAAATCTTCACCGCCAGCTTTCGTGAAAGCGGTTGAAGAAATTTGTGTTACTTGTGGTGGACCGCATCCTTACCACCAATGTCTTGCTACCGATGGCAACGTTTTTCTAGAATATCGAGATAATATTCAAGGATATGTTTCAGCAGCCGCAGTAAACTATAATCAAGGAAATACCGGATACCGTCCTCTGAGTATAGCTAACCAAATTCGGCCACCGGATTTTGCTCAACCGAATGTGCAAAATAATAAAACCCAGTACAATCAAGGTTACAATCAAAATAGAGGAACTAATCAAGGAAATCAGAATTATCAAGCTCCGATTCAGCAACCACAAGTTGCCCCTTCGAATGAATTGTCAAATTACAAAAGGATAATTGATACTAATATGAAAGCCATGCAAAATCAAATTAATAATGTGAAAAATGAATTGAGGAATGAAATGCAAACTTCAATACAAGCTTCAATGTCAAATCAAACCAATGAGCTTAAGAATATGATGGCTAGTTTTTTCCAAATGAATACCGCTTCTTCCTCGGGTTCGGGACCACTTCTTAGCAATACCATTGTTAACCCGAAAGGTGAATTGAAAGCCATCACCGCCCGAAGTGGTATTGTTTTAGATGGACCTTCCGTTCCAATGCCTCCTCCATTCATTAATTCGGAGGAGGATGAACGAGCAGGGGAGACGTTAACGGACCCGAAACTCGCTGAGTATACCATTAAGGTCCCACCTCCCCTTGTCTAAAAACCTCAAACTCTTTTAGATGCCAAAAAGGGATCCTCTTCACCCTAATATCCCTTATCCTTTAAGGGTGTACAAGGAAAAACAGCAAGACAAAAATGAAATACAAATTAATAAGTTTTGGAAAATGTTCAAACAACTTCACATCAATATCACTCTTGCTGATGTATTAATTCTAATACCGAAGTACCAGAATATGCTTAAAGCTCTCCTTTCCAATAAGGAGAAACTTTTAGAACTGGAAAATACACCTCTCAATGAAAATTGCTCAGCAGTTATCCTTAAGAAGTTACCCGAGAAACTTAGAGACCCTGGGAAATTTCTCATTCCGGGTAGTTTTAGTGAGCTCAATTGCAAGGCCTTAGCCGATCTAGGTGCCAGTATCAACTTGATGCCACTCTCGGTTTGGAAAAAGTTAGATTTATCCGAACTTATATCCACCCGAATGACCCTTGAATTAGCTAACCGGTCGTTTTGTACACCAGCTGGAATTGCAAGGGATGTTTTTGTTCCAGTAGGAAGGTTCACGTTCCCTACTGATTTCGTCATCGTCGATTATGAAAGCGATCCTCGAGTTCCCCTTATCTTGGGAAGACCTTTCATGAGGACCGCTCGTGCTTTGTTGACGTGCACGGAGAAGAATTGATTCTTCGTGACGATGACGAAAGATTAATCTTGAATATGAAACATGACACTTCAAGTTATTCTAATAAAACTCAAAGAGAATCAATCAACATGATTGATATTAACAATATTTCATACGAAGATTATCTTGAAGACTTGTTCGCAAATGAGAAAATAACAAATCATCTGAGTGGCAATCCTACTTTTTCTTCGGAACCCGACACACTCACTTCCGATTTAACTTCACCGGAAGTTAAAGATGATATCTTTGATCCGGTGGGAGACATTGTTCTAATTGAGAAATTCCTAAATCTTGATTCTACCAAGGATCTCCCTCCTTTCCTAATGTCAATCCATTAAGTGGCAATACTACTTCTTCTTCTCCTAGTCTCACAACTTCTGAGATTAGTGATTATTCTTTTGAGGAGTTCGCCGATAAACTCGCTCTTATTGAGTCATTTCCACCGGGAAATGATGACATGACTCCGGAAGACATTATTAGAGAGATCGGATATCTGCTTAACCGTAATCCATTATATTCTCCTAATAACAATTATATTTATACCATTCCTGAGATGTTCACTGATGAACATACTCTTGATTATTCATCTCACCCAAGATATGATGATGCCAATGATGATCTTTTTGATCCCAAGACCGATAATGATGAATGGGGAAAAGTATTTTATGATGATCCATTTGACTTCAAGGAAAATAAAATCCAAGTTTCTAAACTCTTGGTTGATGAACTTGATTCCACTGGATAAAGTAGTTTCCTTCCTCATTTCCTCGAGAGTAACTCGGTTCTCTATGAGGATTTTTCTGAGGTTGATACTTTGACTTCAACTGATAATGAGGACAAAGTATTCAATCCGGGTATACTCGTTCATGATAACCTTTATGAAGTCACCAATCGAGTAACACCGGATAAGAATGTAAAGAAGATATCCGCATCTAATGCTTCTTTAATTCTTGAGGATTATAATCCTCCTCTTTCTGATCATGAACTTCCTTACACATAGAAATTCCCGGGTCTGGAACTTTACTCTTATTTTCATCTGAAAATGAGGAAAAAGTTTTCAACCCCGGGATTCTCATTTCTAAAGGAGTTCATTCACTGCTACCGAAATTATCTCATCGGGACTCTAAAGCTTTCAAAGTCATTAATATTTTTGAAAGCCCGATGGAGATTTTTCCTTGCTCTTATGGAGAGGACATCCGTGTTTTGGATGTTCCATGTCTTCATTTTTATCCCCCATGAACAACTCAATTTGGGGGACGGGTCAAGCTTAGTGACCTTAAACAAGCGCTTCGTGGGTGGCAACCCATGCTTATCCTAATATAATTATAATGATAGTAATGAATAAGTGTAATGTAAGGAGGCTCGCCTTTCCCTTTTCGTGTTTCTTGTTTTATGTTGTATGTCCAGGATTACCCCGGATTATGAAGCCTCTCGTGCTCGTGGTTTTGTCCATCGTTCACTCGAGCTTCACATCCTCAGCTTCATTATGGGAATCGAATATCCTAATCTTATCGACTAATGTTTATCTTTAACCACACTTAATAACGGCTTTAGATTTACGTAGAGACCCTTCTTAAAACATTGAGGACAATGTTCGGTTCTAGTATGGGGGGATCTATCGATTTGATTGTGCCTGCAGTCGTTGTTTTCACGTAATCCCGTTTTTATCACCAAAATATAAAAAAATAAATAAAATAAAAAATTCAAAAATAAAATAAGTGTTTTATCACAATGTTGACTTTCCTGTTGGGTAGAATAAGAATAAATTTTGACTCGACCGAGCCTGTTGAGCTAGCTTGTCCCTTAACTTTTAGACTAAGCATTCGCGGATCTTTTTATTAAAGATCTTAAATTTGCGAAGAACGAGAAATGATAGAGTTAATTATGAGTTAGATGCTAAACAAGGATTAGTTGGAAATCTTAAGAGCTCATAAGTGTAGTTTGTGGCTTTTCTCTCTCATAAGCTTCTAACCGGACTAATAATACGTGCTCTCTTTGAAAATTAAACTTATATTAACGATTTTTGAAGTATGGTTGATATCAATAATTTTAGTCTTAGTTCAAATTTGTACTTCAATTTTCTAAAAAGAAATTTTCTCTATATCATGGGTAATATAAAGTGTAAAAAAAATTATGAAAAATGAGATAATAATAATAATAAAAATTGTGGGCTAATAAAAGTTTACTGCATCTTGCCGGCTCACAACCGATGTTGCAGTCTTCTAAATAAGGCACATAGTAATTATCCGAGACTAATAAAAGTTTGTTGCATCTTGCCAGCTCACAACCGATGTTGCAGCCTTCTAAAAGGTCTGGGATTTTCTTAGTTTAAAGGATGTGTAATTATATTAAGTGTAATAAACGTGATTTAATAAATATAGGAAAAATCTCTTTTTTTAAATTTAAATATGCTTTTGAACTAAGACTGTTTCGTTTTAAGTTGTGATTTTATGTATAAACGGGAAATCCAAGGGTTTTGAAACCGAAGGTCCGTGAGTCTCGATACTAGTCTCTGTAGGGTGTCAAAATCCTGGTCACTTAGCCGCAAGGTTGGGATGTGCCGAGACGAAAGTCGCTATATGGGATGATCTCGCCTTCAAACTCATTACTTTTAGGTGGAACGTGAAGCATAGAAATTTTGCAAAATGTTTGATCTATGGTTGAAATTCGAAATAAGCACATTCACCTAATATATAATAATTATCGGGAGCGAAAAGTTTCACAAGTTACAAGTATGAGTAGTGTTAGCATCTTAACTTATATTTAACGGTGATTTCGTTTTTAAGCTTGGTTTGGGACAAGTGAAAAATCAGGGATGATGAATTTATCCTTTTTTGGGCATTTTAGGATTAAAGTGCTTCTTGTTCTATAACCCTAAAGTTATGAAAATAATGAAAGTCCAAACATTCTAGTTAGTTGCTTGAAAAGAAAAGTATAAAAAAATGAGAAAAAGGAAAACTACAAAAATGGTAATAAGTGTAAATATTTAAAAATGGTCAAAACAGGGCTTTTCAAAACTAATGATTCTTTAATTCCTCTTGATGAACACTAACTACTTTTCGAGGTAATTAGTCGAGGGGGATTGAGATTCTTGGTTTTCTAAAGTGTTTACTTATGACATTGCGTGAGGACACGGCAATAGTTTAGTATGGGGGATTTTGGTATGTGCTTAATTACACATACCTTTTACCTATAAAAACGAGCCTAAATGACCAAGAACGGACATAAAATACATTGTATTTGTGTGTTTTGTGATTTATGATTGTGAAGGTAACGGATATTCACTAAAAGACAATAATCAAGCCAAAACGGACAAAACCGAGCACGAGATTGGAAAGAGCGTAAAAAGTCAAAGTCAAGTCAACCAGTCAAAGTCAACCAGTCAAAGTCAAAAAGTCAAAAAGTCAACAAGTCAAAGACAAAGCCAAAAACGAAGAAATCTTAAATGGGCCAACTCGTACCCATTTAATAGGACTGGTCAGCCCATTAAGCCTTTATCTATAAAACTTTTAAGTTTTAAAAGCCCTAATCCAAAATTATTAAAATCGGCCCAACATAAGGCCCATTTCCATTTAACCATTACACACTTAACTCCTTTTACACCACAAGTCCTTAAAACTTAGCATCGTTAGTTCTTAAGGACTAACATGGTTAGTCCTCATACACTAACCCCGTTACTCTGCCCTATTACCCTGTTATCAACCAAAATAAACACACCATTTCCAGCCTAAATTACTGTTCATTTGTCACTTTAATCGACCCCTGCACCCCAAAACAAACCTATCACTCTTTCTAAGCAACCCCACTTCACAAAGGGCCAATTCCACCTTGGCAATCCCTCAACGATTTATTGGACAAACCAAAATCAAGGGCTTAGATGATAAGACTTGGTGAACAAGATTTTTGGATGGCTATAATGATGACTTGAAGCCACTCACACAAGAAACACACCTCTTGTTTCTCTCATAGAAGAAACACAAGAAGAAGACCCCAAGACCTTCTCATTTATCCATAAATAGGACTTTGTAAGCCTTTTAATGCATCTAGTGAATTTTTTAGCTTATAATTAAGTTTTTTTAGCTTATTGTACTTTTTCTTAAAGCTTTGTATTGTTTTTAAGTTTAATGAAAATTTAAGTTTTTATGTTTTGTACTGGATGGGCTTATGGGTTTTACTAGCTTATCCTTGATAAGCTGGAGCTTATAGACAAAGCTCTTAAGAGCTTATTTGCCCTTGTTTAGAGCAAAGGGCTTTGTAAGTCTTTACTTTTCTCATTTCTTGCTTAAAAACTGCTTATTGCTTATTACTGCTGATTTACTGTCTTTTACTGCTTATTGTTGCTTATCAATGTTATTTATTGCTTATTTGTGATTTCTTATTGTTTAAATGTTCTTTGTTAATGTCTTTCCTTTAAAGCTGTCTTAAATTGCTTTTAAACTGCTTATTCTTAGTTGCTTATTTTGAGTGCTTATCTTTGTGTTCTAAGTGCTTATTTATCCTTAGTTTACTTTGTGCTTAATTTGTTTTGAGTTTTATTAAGTGTTCTAAGTCTGTTTGTAGTTTAAAATGGGTTTTGAATATTTAAAGGAGTGTTTGGGTCAAGCAGTAGTAACCCATGTTACTACTGTTTGATACCACTTGGTTTTCAAAACTGAATTTAATAAGCTCTTTTAAGTTGTTTTAAGTAGTTTTCAAAAGTTTTAAAAGTCTAAAATTGTTTTTTTAAGGTTTTGTCTACAAGATCTCTTAATTTGTGGACTTAGAACTTTCTCAAACTGTTCTTATTTGATTTTTGCTTAAAGATTGTTTTAAGGTTTTGGTTATGGTTCTTTTAGAG
>BQNB010200220.1:0-11004 GCA_026074375.1 Tanacetum coccineum
TTTTGATTAAATCAACAATGTTATTTTTCAAACGACACCTAGAGGTCGTTCTCTTGTATCTATTGCTGTGTATTACGAAGTAACACCCCATTTGGTATTCCGCTGCGTTGTATGTGATTTTTGGGGGTGTTACAAAGCATATATATATTATATATATGTATGCCACGTAAACACTTAATGCAGCACGTAATGAAAGCACATAAGCAAGTAGCGTGTATGCACTTTGAAAATGTTTGTTGTGATGCAATTATTTGTGAAAACGGTTATAGTCTAGGGTAAAATATGCAACCTAGTTCTCTATAACCATTGCTCTGATACCAATCTGTAACACCCCCAAAAATCACATAAAACGCAGCGGAATACCAAATGGGGTGTTACTTCGTAATACACAGCAATAGATACGAGAGAACGACCTCTAAGTATCGTTTGAATAAATAACATTTGTTAATTCAATAAAAATCTGAATTTAATAATACATTTGTCCCATAACTTGCATCACAATGAAAAGCTTGAATGTAAAGACTCCAATGCACATCAAATAGTCCAAGCATTTAATTTACCTGAGAAAAACATGCTTAAAAGTGTCACATTAAAGTTGGTGAGTTCACAGATTAGTTTAAATATAAATGTAATCCACTGTATATCACATTACTATGTAAAAATCCCAAAGATTTATTAAAGAATTGTACAACACATTTTTATGTTACAAAAGTACCAATCTTATCCCAAAAGATGTTATAAATAATGTGTATCATCCGAGATATTTTTCGATATTTTAGTATGACGATGTCATCTTTGACTTTTAGGGTCTGCTTGACTTATAAGAACGATCATCTAAATCCCGATTTTCACGATTCGGACTCTAAAGCATTTGATATGGAATGACATTCTGACAACTTTTTAGTTTTGCCGAGGACCTGGAAACGTGCGAAAAGAAAAAGGCTACTTTTAAAACAGCACCGCCAAACATTATTCGAAACAATATACAACGCGGACACACTCAAAACAATTAATTTGTTTTTAGTTATCAGTATTTATTTAATAAAATATTAAATTAAAATTTATTATCTATTTTTAATTAAAAGAGTTTTGGAAGAAAACGGAATATTCGAGTTGAAATCCATTTTTGTGTCTGACGGAGCGAAAAACGGTTCACAAAATGAATACCTTGATATTTTTATTTAAGGTTATTAATAATTCTGAAAATTTATCAATATAAATACTCCGTTTTTATCAGAGAAATAATGATTATAAAAACAATGGCGCAAGTTTCGAGATTTGAATCGTTCGTTAAGTCGCTCAAATGAGTCCCGAACCGATATTTATAAAAGTATAATAAAAATGTTACACTTTAGGTCCCTCAACTATTAGGGGCTTGCCACATTCAATATATATATATATAAATCTTATAACTTTTTTTCATTTCATCTCATAAATATACACATACATCTCTCCCTTCTTCCCCAAATCAGCCGGCCACCACCTCCCACCGCCGGCCACCTTGCGCCGCCGCCGGAAAACTTTTCCGGCGGGATTTTTCCGGCAAGACCAAAAAGGCTCCTCGTGGGCCGATCTACCCGATCCCCATGTACACTCTCTCTTCAGCGCATTCTCCATCCCCACCGAAACCACCACACCGACGCCACCACCTCCACCATCTCATTCACCCCACCATGCACCACCACAGCGGCCACCTCAAAGGGTGCGTGTGGTTTTATTAACAACTAAAAAGGGTAGGTGCGTTAGCTGTGGGTTTATACCACCCGAAGGGTGTGTTTGGTTGTTGGGTTGGCTGCCGTTCAACCGGGACAGCCAAGGGGTTGTTGGGTTGTGGGTTAGCCGAGAGGGGTGTCGGGTTGGGTGTCTACACGACAACAGGTTCGGTTTGAGTGTGCACAGCCGCGGATGGCGTGTTGTTTTGTGGTTGGAAAACTCACCAAGGGGTGGTTTGTTCGGCTATAAAATCAGCCGGGGGAGGGGCTGCGTGTGCGTCTTCGACTTTGGGTTTTTAACCACCCATCGGGTGACTTTGGTTCGGGTATGGGCAGCGGGGACAGCCGGGGTGGCTGTCGTGACCGCGGGGTGTCGGGCCAGGCTCGGGAACAGTCGGGTCGGGATGGGTTTAGCAGACAAGAGGGTGCGTTGGGTTGGGTTATAAAACAGCCGGGGGCTGTTGGGTTTGGCTGTTGGAACAGCGGGTCGGGTTGTCGGGTTTGACAGCCCCACCTAGGGCGTGTTCGGGTTGAGTTGACAACCACAAGGGTGCGGTTGGTAGGCTGCCAAACAGCCGAGGGTTGGGTTTGTTTGGATTATAACACAAAAGGGTTGCGTGTGTTTTTTAGAAAAAAAGCACAAGGGTGCGTTGGCTGTCTAAAACAGCCCATGGGTGCTTTTGGCTTTAACAGCCAGCACAAAGGGGTGGTTTGGCTGTCCGGGTCGGGTGCGTGAGTTTAATTGCGGGGACAGCTGGGAAATAGCCGAGAAAAAGGGCGTGTTTGGTTTGTTTGGTTTAAACAGCCGGGGGCTGTTGGGTTTGGCTGCGAAAGCCGGGGTGCGTGCGTTTGAGTGTGTTGACACCGAAATAAAGTCGTGGTCGAGATCGTTGCAGATTCAGTGTGATTTAATTGGATTAATTGATCGTGGTCTTTAATCAATGTGATCCCCACCACCCCCGTTATTCATTAGCCTGCTTTTCAAATCTTTTGAATGTTTTATAATCCCGCTGAGGGCTTGTTTACAAATTCTTATACTCACTCAGTTATCTTATAAACAATGTGATTGTTTTAAGGGATTTTGGTCAAGGTAAGCTTATAGCCCCATGTTTTACTGGTTTTACATATATTTGGGGTGAGAACATGCTTGTTTACAAATGCATTTACAGGATTGTTTACGAATTGGTTTGCATACTTATTTGCATAGTTCGCTATGGGATACATCATTTGACATCATTTTTGGTCACAAATGCATACTTTACATTTGAAATGATTTTCGGATTAGCTTAGGCTAATTGAACTGATAGCAATAAAATTACTGCCCGGGTGTTCTTGGAGGGGACACCGGTAACGGGAGTACATATTTTTACATTACTGCCCGGGTGTTCTTGGAGGGGACACCGGTAACGGGAGTATACATATACGCATTATTTGTATCCCTGCCCAAATTAGGGTACATACAAGTCTACGTCACAGCGTCATGAACTGTAAATCACTTGGAGGGTGAGCGCGAATGTTATGAAATAGATCTATTCGGATGTGGATCCCTGTTCGGGTGATTAGCGATCACTTGGTAAACGAACATTATAGATCTATTCGGGATTGACAACCCCCGTTCGGGTGACTAGCAATCACTGGGAACGAACGTTATAACATGTCGGATTATATCGTTGGGACCTTCGGGCTTCCCCAACATGGCACGAAATTTGTATAGTGCGGGCACAGAATTTATATAGTGCGGGAAATGTCACAG
Organism: Tanacetum coccineum; assembly: GCA_026074375.1. Lineage (NCBI taxonomy): Eukaryota > Viridiplantae > Streptophyta > Magnoliopsida > Asterales > Asteraceae > Tanacetum > Tanacetum coccineum. The sequence continues at coordinate 3,466 of BQNB010200220.1, forward strand.
AATTTATATAGTGACTCAATTTTGTTCATAAAATGTGTTATGCATTCTTTATAAATCTTTGGGATAAGATTGGTACTTTTGATGACATAAAATGTGTCATGCATTCTTTATAAAATCTTTGGGATTTTTACATGGTACTGTGATGAAACAGTGGATTTACATTTATATTTAAACTAATCTATGAACTCACCAACTTTAATGTTGACACTTTTAAGCATGTTTTTCTCAGGTGAATTAGATGCTTGGACTATTTGATGTGCATTGGAGTCTTTACATTCAAGCTTTTCATTGTGATGCAAATTATGGGACAAATGTATTATTAAATTCAGATTTTTATTGAATCAACAAATGTTATTATTCAAACGACACCTAGAGGTCGTTCTCTTGTATCTATTGCTGTGTATTACGAAGTAACACCCCATTTGGTATTCCGCTGCGTTGTATGTGATTTTTGGGGGTGTTACAATTAATTCTCACAATATGTATCAAGGGTTATAGTACGCTGGGTAATGTAACTAGTGATTTTTACAAAAGTCATGCTGATTTTTTTTTTAAATTTTGACCGTTTTAAGCATTTTGCATGTTATTTTGTAAAAAAAGAAGACAAGTACATTCTAATTCTCCACCCCCACTTAAATTATACAATGTACTCATTGTATAGATAAAACAATTAAATAATAAGGGAAAATAGAATTAGAACGGAAAACTCCCTGATGTTTTGCTCGTAATAATTCTCCAAGATGAGTCCTTGAGCAAAAAGCGTGTTGACTAGGGCTTTAGCATGCTTGGATAAGTTCAACACATGTCTTTTTCAGCATATACCATATCATAGTTTCAGCAAGGTCTTGTATAAAAGATTAGAAGACAAGTGAAAATTCTATCTCGCTACAATGGTACAAGAAAACAATTAAACACACAACTATATAGGGATCAATACGTCGTATCCCAAACCCTAGGATACATCATATTGTTCCTGTAGAAACAATTAAATTACTGGAAATTAAATATTAAGTTCTAAAAACTGATAACGTCCAAACATCTCTATATGCCGTATCCAGAGGGGTTTGATACTCCGTATAGAGTGTCTGGGAAGACAGACTCGTGCAACAAGCAATTAAAATGCGGAAAACAATTAAAATGACCAGGTTGTCTCCTGGGAAGCACTTTTGTTTCAGCTGGTCTTTAAGTTCGACCTTTCTCTTTCCATTTATTCTTCCTCCATGATTTGCTCGTAATTATCGCGAGAGCGAATTTATTGTTGATATTATTGAAGAATCATGGAACCAAGTGATGCAATGCACAACCCTTCCCAGCCATTCGAGTTTCTCTCAAAAGAAACTTGTCTTATTTGTCACTGAGATACACATGTTATCTATTGACATCTCAATCCGAGATTGTTGATATTGAATAGTGGCAGTCGGCCCAGCTCTGATTACCAAAAACAAAGTGCACAAATCGGGTCTAGAGCCATGAAGAAATCAAATTATAAATCTCACTTAGGACACAATGTCAAAATAAACTTGTGAACACCATTAAGTTCAATGTTGTAACAAAAGAGGTCCTACGAATTATCCTCTAGAGATCTTGCAGAACATCGAGTGATATTAAGTTTTCACATGAGATGGAAATCTGCTTGAGTGATACGGGCTTTAATATACACTATATAATATAATATATCTCAACAAGAGCAATTAAGAAAATTCCCTAAGGAAAATTCACTCTTTAAAATATATATATATACGTATCTTTACCGGAATATGGATTTCCGGGGTCGTTTTCCTAACGATTTGATGAAATTGAAACCTCGCTGGTTATGGATATTGATTTGAATGTTTTTTGAGATATAGGTTCTCAGATTGATGGGGTTTTCTTTATCTACTAGTTAAAAACAAGCAATTAAAAAACAATTGTAGCTCTTAACAAATTACGGGAAACAAATAAATGCGCCAATTAAGCAAGTTAAACTAAATTTTTACCCTAAAAATGTAAACTTAATTTCTTAACCTAATTTAGGACAAAAGAAATTTTAGGAAAAAGAAAAAACATATTTTTTTTGTGTTTTTGAATTATTATGAATTAAAAACTAATTTAAATCTAATTTAATCTTATTAAAATAGCAAATTAGTTCTAAAAATTTGGAAAATGGAATTTTAAGCTTAGGATAAAGTCTAACATATTATAAAAGTAAGAACACATTATTTTTAACTATTTTTAATACTTAAATTTCCAAATTTATAAATTATAAATAAAAGCTCAAAAATAAAAATTTAAGATCTAAAAGTGTAAAAATGATTTTTCAGGATGTAAACCTAGATCTAATTTTTATAAAAACTAAAAACTATTTTTTTTGTATTTTTTTCTGAAACTTTTTTCTATTTTTTATTGATTTTTTAAGATTTAAACTTTTGAAAAATTATTAAAAATAAAGTTTTAAGCTGGATAATATCTATAAAATTCAGGGTAAATCTAAACACTGCTACGGAAACAAGGACAAATAAAGGAAAAACCAATTGCTAAAAACGAAATAAGCCCTCAAATGAGCTTATAAGACTACGGCTTATTATAAAATAAAAGGAAGTTAAAACGTGTTCTGTATTAAATTGTGCGAGATATGAATGGATGAGCTATTGTAGCAAACTGGTTAAGTCGTGTGTGTTGTGTGTGGGAGGTCGTGGGTTCGAGTGTGGGCAAAAAAAACCAATTTTTTGCTCTTTTTTTTATTTTTGACTTTTATGAAAAAACTAAATACTAGGATTTATAGAGGACACAAAAATAAGCTATTTTAATAAAAGTGACTTAAGCTAAAACTAACTAATAAGCTCTAAAACAGTTATCAAAGCTGCTGCATCAGTGAGTAGTGGTTTGGGCTTATTTTCACTTACAGCTATAAACAGCTCAAATTAAGCTCAATTCTAAAAAGGAAAAGTGTTCTAGAAAGTCTATTAGTTGCTTAAATTTAGGATTGATAAAAAGAATCCTAAGCTAGAAACACTTAAAGCTAGCTAAAATTGAAGGTGAAAATGCTAAACTTAAGAAATTTAGGCAAAAAGCATAAAATCCATATAAGCTCAAAAGTTCATTAAGCTGTTTCTGATTAAGAGCTTTTACAAACTAGCTTAAAAACTTATTGACTATATAACTAAATCATAAAATCAACTTCTTAAGACTAGAAATCAAAATTTTAAGCACTAATCCTAATCCTGCTGTTTTTGGCTTTTAAAGTTTTTGAGTGACTTTTGACAGCAAAATTAAGCTAGGAAAATAAGCTAGAAAATAAGATTAAAGACTTAATCTGTATTAAGCTACAACTAATCTAAATCCTACTTGAACCTTAGAGCCTAAAACTTATGAATACCTAGTTAAAATCTAAGCTAAAAGTGACAGCAGTACTAACTATTTGTTAGTACTGATGCACTTTGCACAAGTGCAAACCAAGTAGTGCAGGTTACCTAAGGGTAAACCTGCACTTAATCATACTCAAATAGAGTGCACACATAAATTGCAAGCAAGATCTAAGCCTTTTAAAGCTTAGATCAAGTTTGACAAGTGAACATCAAAAGTAAAATTTACCCTGGTGCTGGCACACTTTTAGTTATGCTCAAATTCTCTATAATATTCCTAACACTAACGCTTATAAGTAAACTCATTTTCCTATGTTTTAAACTGAAATCAAGCTGTCTCAAAAAGATTTGCACAAAACTTTTGACTTTTGATAGTCAAAGTGGCTTATGCCAAACACCCCTTTACCATTTTGACAGAATTGGCTTTAAACTTAACTTGCAAATCTAACTAACAAGCACTAACTACCAGATGATTTTTAGCTTATAACAACCCTAACTAACATGAATTAACAACTGATTAAGCAATAATCTAAGATGTAAACTTATTTTCTACTATTTTTGGTTTTTTAAGGTTTTTAAGACACTTATATTAAAGGACTATGATCTAAAACTAAAGAAAATTAAAAACAGATAAACAATATGATTTTTAAGCTAGTTAAAACAAAATAAAACACTTATAAGCAAATTAATAAGCAAATAAGCAGATCTAAGTTTAGAAAGCAATAAAACTACTATTTAAAGCAAGAAATTAAAGGAAAACTTACAAGGCCTCTAGCTAAACAAGAGGAACCAAATATGACAGCTACAAGCTCTCCTAGCTTATTAATAAGCTAGGAGTCCATAAGTTCTTCCAGGATGATCTATTTCCAATAAGCTACTAATCATAATAAATTCCATGGTAAAGGTAAGTTAAACTAATTTTAAGGTTTAGAATGGTTTATTTTCTGTATTGATCTAAAACTCTATTTCAGCTTATAGACTAAAAGAGCTTATTGGAGAAATAAAAAATTTGGCTAATTTAGAGGAGCTTATGAAAAAGAGGACTTGGGAGAGATTAAGAACACATCTGGAATTTCATTAATAAAAGCTTGCTTACAATACTTTAAAAGGAAAATTACAAGATTAAAAACAACATTAAGCTAGGAATTTAAAATTTAAGCTAAAACTAAATTAAGGCTCTCTCCCTGTGTGTGTGAAGGTGTGTGCTATTTATAGCCATTTGGTGAAGCTTCCAGACCCTCTTGCCTTGCTCTCCAATCTTTCAATCTCATCCTTTGAATCTTCTAATCATTTCCAAAAATGTAATAGCGTTTGATAAAAATTGTGTGAACTCATGGATTGCCAGCTGTCTTCATAATGTGCTGCTTGTGCTTCTATTGTGAGAGGATCTAGTGCAAAACCCATGCCTCTTGTGTGCTTCTCCATTGATGACGTGGCCTAGAGCTTGAGTGAGGTTAAGTATAGCTTGGAGATGACTAATTTGTCCTTGCCATTTGGTTGTAGAGCACTTGAATAGTCGTCCGTACCCTTTAATTTCAAAAAGCCCTTTGTTTTACCCTGGCTAGTGAAATGAGAGTGATGATGAACAGTAAATGGTCTTCGCGCCATTTTTATAACTGAATCGGGTTAATTCAGTTTTATCTTTGACATAATAGCACAATTGGCCCCTCTCTTTCTTTTCTCTCTTTCTAGTTATAAACTAGTTTTAGAAATTGCAAAACTGGCCCTTGTGGTTTATAAAAAAGGAAATGGGCTAGGGTTTTGGGCTTAAGGATCCGGGTAAGGCCCATTTGGGTTTAGGGACCATTTATGAACTTTTCTAAAAGTTGAGGGGCTAAAGTGGAATATTTTGGGTCTTGTTGACTTTTGTTGACCATGATTTGACCATTTTGACTGAGGGTTTGACTTTTCCTGGCTTTGGCTTCCGGCTTTTGTTCACTCTTCCGTTCTCGTGTCCGTGCTTGCTTGCTTTTGACGGTTTTCATGTGATTTTTGATATATCCGTACCTGCACACACAGAACACAGAAACAAGCATATTTTTGCTATTTTTGGACTGTTTTGGGTTTAATTGGGTTATTTTAGGTATTAACGGATATGTGTATTTTACACTTATCATTGAGCCAACATCAAACAAGCTCTTGGTAGGTGACTTGCAAGATTATATATGAATCAAGCTTGTGATAACTGGATATCAAATTTTGGTCCAGCAAATGAATTGAAGACTTAATCAGAAAGGATAGTAACTATCTGATTTCACTCTTACTGTGTTGTTTGTTTGAGACGTTCCGGGTAATGAGAATTAGAATGTATTGGTGATCTAGTCATTTGTGTTAGAAGATCCTTACGCTTAGAGCTAGAAACCCTTTCAAGGAAGATTCTTGTGAATTACTAGTCACTGGTATAGTATTTATACTATAAACGGGGAAACGGAGGTTAATGCAACAGACACTCAAGATGAATGAACAAGCCATATTCATCTTTTTATTGTAACTGTTTTATTTCAGGATATGACGGCGGTGTTGCAGCCTTATTTAGCGAAGTAAGATTCTAAACATCTTCTGCTCTATACTCAAGCTTTCAAAGTCAATTTAAGAAATCGCTTATTAGGATGATTGTTAGAATTATTTAAATCATATATTGTCAAACAATAATTATATGTCAAACAAGAATGTAACAAGTATGAGCATGTTGGTCAAGAGCACAAGTTGATCAAGGAAGTCAAATCAAGTCAAGGAGATGATGCAAGATAACGATCTCAATAACTCAAAGTCAAAAGATAAAGGCTCAAGATCAAGATCACAAAGCATGAATGAATAAAGCCATTACAAACAAGACAAGACCATAAAAAGGCAAAGCATAAACGTTAAACGTCATATCTTCAATGTCATCGGTGATACAGAGGAGTTTGAAGGAAGAGACCTCAACATTGGGGGAGATTGTTAGCCTTAATTATATTTAAGTCAAAGAAGAATGTTATCGGTCTCATTATGTCAAATAGGTCTTGTATTGTAATAGGCTAGTCGGGTTCAACGGGCTTGGATTGTAATCTAATATTATCCTTGTTTCGGGCTCAAAGCCCAAGTTAAACAAAGCCCGGCCTGTTAGAAAGCCAAGTGCCAAGCTAGAAGGCTAGGGTATAAAATCCATTCACCACACTTGATGAAGGGTGTTGGTTACATTTTTCACTTCATTTGTAACTTTCCCATTCTCTATCTAATCTTATTGTTTCTCTCTCTACTTTCTTTCTCTAAGATTTCTTATTTTCTAGCATCTTGGTATAGATTATAGTTGTGTAATGGATTAAATACTTGGGATAACAGGTTCACTGATAAAAAACATAGTGAATGGGTTGATGTTGAAATTATTCAATTTATGTTGACCAATAGCTTTTTTCAGAAATATTTTGAAGGTTAGGTTAAATTGGTTCGGTCTCTTGGTATTCTTAAGGCAAAATACTTTGGTGTTTTTGGTCTTGCGATTTGTCCCATCACTAATGAAACTACCTTTGTCAAGTTTTCATTTTCTTGGAAAGTTTAATTTTTTTACTTTGAGCTCTAAAATATGGATGATCATTCAGTGTAGCAAACATCGTAAATCATTTATGCATCATGAATGATCGTACGTTGGTATTGATAGTTTTATTTATCGGGTTGCTTATGAGGCAATTCGTCTTTCAGATGGTTATCTTATTGATCAATATATGCCCCTCTCGTTTGAGTTTAATGCCAAAGAATTCAAAGCCATAGACCAGCTAAGATAACAAACCCGTTTACCACACTTGTACGTTTCATCTTATCAAAGCTAAAGGGGTCTCTTGTTGTGATTATACACCGTGGAGAGTTCAAATTATTAAGGATGGAGCTTGATTTTTCTTTCACAAAACTTTTCACTTTTAACACACATGGTTCATTGATAATAAATATAGTGAACGGGTTGATACTAAAACTATTTAGTTTGTGTTGACCAATTGCTTTTTTTAGAAATATTTCAGAGGTTCAGTTAAATTGGTCAGATTTGTTGGTATTTTTGGGGCGAAATACTTTGATGTTTTTGGTTTTGCGGTTTGTCCCGTCACTAATGAACCTACCATTATCAACTTTTCATATCCTTGGAAAGTAGCAAGCCTCGTGAATCATTTATGCTTCAAGAACAGCCGCACGTTGTCATTGATAGTTATATCTATCGGGTTGCTTATGA
>BQNB010200221.1:0-11004 GCA_026074375.1 Tanacetum coccineum
GTTCAACATTTGAAAATTAAGAACGAAAAAAAAATATTACACTTTTTAATTACACTTATTACAATTTTTTTTATTACACTTAACGCAACATTTAGAAATTTTTCCAAAAAAAAAGTGTAAAAAAAATTAAGAACGAAAAAAAATTAATTGCGTTAAAAAAAATTAAGCAAATGTCAACATTTGAAAATTAAGAACGAATTTTAAAAAAAATTAAGTAAAAAAAATTTAAAAATTAAATGAAAAAAAAAATTAAAAACATTTAAGTGAAAAAAATAATTAAGAGACTAACAGTGAAAGTCCATACAAATCACAAGGACCATTTTGTAACTTTTGGAAATGGTAACTAGTCAAATTTCGGTCAATACCAGGTCATATTATGTATATCGTTCAAAATTTTGAAAGTTATTTAGTGATTTTAGTAATACATTTAGTATGTTATGTATTTCGTTCTTTTTGAAAAAGTACGTTGCGTATATTTAGACTTCACCCTGATTTAAACTAATCTTTTATAATGTTATTGTCAAAAAAAAGTATTGTTAGTTAAAAAAATTAATTAGACAGCTAGAATGGGCATTATTAAAAGTTAGTGTAAAATAATACTCCGTAGGAGGATGAGTTGAGGAAAAATGGTCGAAAAAAGAGGATAAGGGAGCAATGGAAATCATTTCCTTCTCCACAATATTATCAACTACCACACCAAAACAGAAATAGAAAGAATCATTCATATTAATATTTATATTTTTTTGGGTAATGTACAACCAAAAAATAAAACTATAAAGCGAACAAGAATATTTCATCATATAAAAGCAGATCCTTTCCTTAGGAATAAAGAGAATTATTTTTACAAAAGCTGTTAAAAATGGATATTCTTGTTGTGCAAAGCAAAAAGAAAATATATTATTTTTCTTTTTAATTTAAAGGGTGAAGACTAAATATGTCACAAATTTTTTTTCAAAAAGAAACGAAATACTTAAAAAAACAAATATAATACTAGTATCGCTAATAACTTTCAAATTATTTGAACGATATACGATATATGACCTAGTATGCTGAATTGACCTGTTTGACGTCACCATTTCCAAAAGTTTACAAATTGGGGCCCGTGATTTGTGCTGGACTTTCACTTTAGTCCATAATTTTTTTTGCACTTAATATTAAAAAAAAAAAGTTTTCGTTTTTAAATTTCAAGTGTTGACATTTGCTTAAATTTTTTTAACGCAACTTATTTTTTCGTTCTCAATTTTTTTTTATTACACTTTTTTGGAAAAATTCTATATGTTTGCGTTTAAACTTTTCACAAATAACACCCTCATTTGTAATAAAAAAAATATAATAAGTGTAATAAAAAAGTGTAATATTTTTTTATTACACTTATTACATTTTTTTATTACACATGAGGGGTGTTAGTTGTGAAAAAGTTTAACGCAAAATTTAAAAATAAATAAATTATTAAGGTGGAAATAAAATTAAAGTTCAACCTCTGAAAATTAGAACGAAAAAAAATATTAACTTTTAAATACACATATTACAATATTTTTACTACACTTAAAACGCAACATTTAGAAAATTTTCAAAAAAAAGTGTAATAAAAAAATTAAAGAACGAAAAAAAATTAAGTTGCGTTAAAAAAATTAATCAAATGACAACTTTTGAAAATTAAAGAACGAAATTTTTTTTAAAATCAGTATAAAAAAAAAAAAAAAAAAAAAAAATTAAAAAATAAATTAAAAAAACATTAAAAACATTTAAGTAATAAATAAGTTAAAGGGACTACCAGTAAAAGTCCTAATAAAAATCACAGGGACGCAAATATTTGTAACATTGAAATGTAAATAGACAAATTTCGTCAAATAACATGTCAAATTATGTTATATCTTCAATTTTGAAAGTTAATTAGCGATTTAAGTAATATCATTAAGTGAATGAATAATATTTTCGTCTTTTTGAAAAAGTACGATTGCCGTATATTAGACTTCAACCCTAGATTTAAACAAATCATTTTAATGTTATTTGTCAAAAAAGTATTGATAAGTTATAAAATTTGATCTATTTGTGGTTTAGTAAGATCGTAAATTAGGTGAAGGTAAGAAAAAGGAGTGATTCGAACCCTCGGTAAGCAAAAGCCACATGAGCAATTCCAATGCTACGCCTTCTAACCACTCAACATCTCTCCTACATAATGATTATGACCCCAAAAACCGAAAATAGCGAATGAATCATCATATTAATATTAGATTATTTTTGGTAGGTACAACACAATAAATTATAAACTAGACAAAAACGATCAAAATTTCAACAAAGAAAAAGCAGTATCTTTCCTGAGAATTAAAAGAAATTTATCTTACAAAACTATATAAAAAAAGCTATTCTTGTTTGCAAGCAAAAAGAAATTTAAAATTATTTCTTTTTAAATCTTAAAGGGTGAAGTCTAAATATTCTCAACATATTTTGTTTAAAAAAAACGCAATAACGTAGCATACTAAATATATTACTAGAATGCTAAATAACAATCAAATTTGAACGATAAAACGTAATAGACCTGGATTGACTGACATTTGACCCTGTTTGACCCGGCTCACTCATTTACAAAAGTTACAGAAATGGTCCCTGTGATTTGTGTGGACTTCACTGATTAGCCCTTAATTTTTTGTGTCATGCTTAATTTTAAAAAAAAAGTTTTTGTTCTTAAATTTCAAATGAGTTTGACAAATTAGCTTAATTTTTTAGACGCAACTTTATTTTTTTTCTGATCTAAATTTTTTTTATTACAACGTTTTTTGAATAATTTCTTATGTTTCTTATAAACTTTTTTCACAAATAACTACCCTCATATGTATAAAAAAATAATAATAAGGTAAATAAAAAAGTTAATATATTTTGTATACACTTATTACATTTTTTTATTACACATAAGGGTGTTAGTTGTGAAAAAGTTTAACGCAACATTTAAATAAAAAAAATTATTAAGTGAAATAAATTAACAGTTCAACATTTGAAATTAAGAACGAAAAAAAAATATTACACTTTTATAATTACACTTATTAAATTTTTTTAATACACTTAACGGTAACATTTATAAAATTTTTTTTTCCAAAAAAAAGTTGTAAAAAAAAATTAAGACGAAAAAAAATTAAGTTGCGTTAAAAAAATTAAGCAAATGTCAACATTTGAAAATTAAAGTAACAGAATTTTATTATTATTTTTTTTTACAATAAAGTAAAAAATTTTAAAAATTAAATGAAAAAAAATTAAAAACATTTTAAGTGAAAAAAAAGTTTAGGGACTAACAGTGAAAGTTCAATACAAATCACAGGGACCATTTTGTAACTTTTGGAAATGGTAACTAGTCAAATTTCGGTCAATACCAGGTCATCATTATTAAATTGTTTCAAAATGGTGAAAGTTAATTAGTCGATTATGATTAATACATAAAGTCTGTTACGTATTTTCGTATCTTTTGGAAAAAGTACGTTGGGTCTATTAGACTTCACACCAATTTAAACTAATCTTTTATATTGTATAGTCAAAAAAAGTATTGATAAGTTAAAAATTGGATCTATCTTTGGATAGTACTATCGTAAATTAGGTGAGGTAAGAAAAAGGAAGGATTCGAAACCCTCGTTAAGCTAAAGCCTACATACAGTTCCAATGCTTACGCCTTCCACCCACACGCCAACTCTCATACATAAAGGATTATGACCCACTAACCGAAACTAGAATGAATTCGTTCATAAATTAATATTAGATTATTTTTGGGTAGCGTACTACCAATAAAATTATAACTAGAAAGCGATCAAAATTTTCATCATAGTAAAAGCAAGATCTTTCCTGAGGAATAAAGATAAATTTTATCTTACAAAAACTGTTAAAAAATGATATTCTTGTTTGCAAGCAAAAAGAAAATAATTTTATTTTCTTTAATTTAAAGGGTAAGTCTAAATATTACGCAACAAATTTTTTTCAAAAAAAACGAAATACGAAACATACTAAATATATTACTAAATCGCTAAATAATTTTCAATTTTGAACATATACGTAATATGACCGGTAATTGACTGAAATTTGACCTGTTTGACCCGGAGTCACCATTTCCAAAAGTTTACAGAATTGGTCCCTGTTGATTTGTGTGGAACTTTCACTGTTAGTCAATTAATTTTTTTTGGCACTTAATTTTAAAAAAAAAAAGTTTTTTCGTTTTAAATTTCAAATGTGACATTTGCTTAATTTTTTAAAAAACCAACTTTTTTTTTTTCGTTCTTATTTTTTTATACACATTTTTTGAAAATTTCTAAATGTTGCGTTAAACTTTCCACAAATAACACTCTCATGTTGTAAAAAAAAATATAATAGATGAAAAAAAAGTTAATGATTTTTTAGATACACTTATTACATTTTTTATTACACATGAGGGTGTTAGTTGTGAAAAAGTTTAACGCAAAACTTAAAAAAAAAAATTATTAAGTGAAATAAAATTAAGTTCAACATTTGAAAATTAAGAACGAAAAAAAAAAATATTAACACTTTTTAATTACACTTATTATAATTTTTTTATTACACTTAACGAAACATTGAGAAAATTTTCCAAAAAAAAGTGTAAAAAAAATTAAGAACGAAAAAAATTTAAGTTGCGTTAAAAAAACTTAAGCAAATGTCAACATTTGAAAATTAAGAACGGATTTTTTTTTAAAAATTAAGTAAAAAAAATTTAAAAATTCAATGAAAAAAAATTAAAAACATTTTAAGTGAAAAAAAAGTTAAGGGACTAACAGTAAAAGTCCAATACAAATCACAGGGACCATTTTGTAACTTTTGGAAATGGTAACTAGTCAAATTTCGGTCAATCACCAAGTCAAATTATTGTATACACGTCAATTTTGAAAGTTATTTTGTGCGATTGTAGAAATGACATTTTAGTATGTTACGTATTTCGTTCTTTTTGAAAAAGTACGATTGCGTATGATTTTAGTACTTCACCCTAAATTTAAACTAAAACGTTTATAATGTTTATTGTCAAAAAGTATTGATAAGTTAAAAAATTGTTCTAACTGAGGATAGTAAGATCGGTAAATTAAGGTGAAGTATGAAAAAGGAGGGAATCGAACCCTCGTAAAGCAAAAGCGTATCATAAGCATTTCCATGCTACGCCTTCAACCACTCGGCCATCTCTCTACATAGATTATTTTAGACCCAAAAACCGGAAATAGAATGAATCGTACTAATTTAAAATTATATTAAATTTTAGGGTATAGCTACAACCAATAAATTGATAAACTAGAAAGCGATCAAAATTTTCATCATAGTAAAAGCATGATCTTTCCTGAGGAATAAAGAGAAATTTTTTCTTACAAAAACTGTTAAAAAATGCTATTCTGGTTTGCAAGCAAAAAGAAAATAATATTATTTTCTTTTTAATTTAAAAGGTGAAGTCTAAATATGCGCAACATATTTTTTCAAAAAGAACGAAATACTAACAATTAAATTATATAACAAATCGCTAATAACTTTCAAATTTTGAACGATATACGTAATATGACCTGGTATTGACTGAGATTTGACCTGTTTGACCGGTCACCATTTCCAAAAGTTACATAATTGGTCCCTGTGATTTGTGCTTGACTTTCACTGTTAGTCCCTTAATTTTTTTTGCACTTAATTTAAAAAAAAAGTTTTTCGTTTTTAAATTTCAATTTGGACATATGCTTTAATTTTTTAACACGCAACTTTTTTTTTTTTCGTTCTTAATTTTTTATACCACATTTTTTGGAAAAATTTCTATATGTTGCGTTAAATTTTTTCACAAATAACACCCTCATTTGTAATAAAAAAATATAATAAGTGTAATAAAAAAGTGTAATATTTTTTTATTACACTTATTACATTTTTTTATTACACATGAGGGTGTTAGGTGTGAAAAAGTTTAACGCAAAATTTAAAAATAAATAAATTATTAAGTGAAAAAAATTAAGTTCAACATCTGAAAAAAGAATGTAAAAAAAAAATATTACACTTTTTAATTACACTTATTACAATTTTTTTATTACACTTAACGCAACATTTAGAAAATTTTCCAAAAAAAAAGTGTAAAAATAATTAAGAACGAAAAAAAATTAAGTTGCGTTAAAAAAATTAAGCAAATGTCAACATTTGAAAATTAAGAACGAATTTTTTTTTTTAAAATTAAGTAAAAAAAATTTAAAAATTAAATGAAAAAAAAATTAAAAACATTTTAAGTGAAAAAAAAGTTAAGGGACTAACAGTGAAAGTCCAATACAAATCACAGGACCATTTTGTAACTTTTGAATGTAACAAGTCAAAATTTCGGTCAATACCAGGTCATATTACGTATATCGTTCAAAATTTGAAAGTTATTTAGCGATTCTAGTAATATATTTAGTATGTTACGTATTTCGTTCTTTTTGAAAAAGTATGTTGCGATATCTTAGACTTAACCCTAATTTAAACTAATCTTTTATAATGTTATTGTCTAAATAAAGTATTGATAAGCAAAAAAAGTTAAAAAATAGAATCTATTGTGGTAGTAGAATCGTAAATTAGGTGAAAGTAAGAAAAAAAGGGGATTCGAACCCTCGGTAGAAGCAAATAACCTACATAGCATTTCCAATGTCTAACGCTTCAACCCACATCGGGCCATCCTCTCCTACATAAATGATTATGACCCAAAAACCGAAAATAGAATGAATCGTTCATATTAATATTATATTATTTTTGGGTAGGTACAACTAATAAATTATAACTAGAAAGCGATCAAAATTTTCATCATAGTAAAAGCAGGATCTTTCCTGAGGAATAAAGAAAAAAATTTTCTTACAAAAACTGTTACAAAAATGCTATTCTTGTTTGCAAGCAAAAAGAAAATAATGTTATTTTCTTTTATAATTATTGTCAAAAAAGTATTGTTAGTTAAAAAATTAATTACAGAAATAGAATGCGTTCAATGGAAGGCATAAATTAAAATTATGAAGAAATAATAGGAGTAGGATGAGTTGAGGAAAAATGGTCGAAAAAAGAGGATAAGGGAGCAATGGAAATCATTTCCTTCTCCACAATATTATCAACTACCACTACTAATAAATTACTAGTATTCAACAACACATCAAGAAGATGTAGAAACAGGGTGGTGATGATGTCATCACCTCCTCTTCGTCGCTTGATTTTGCTTCGTCATGCTGACAGTTCATGGGAGGATCGCTCCCTTAAAGGTATTCTAACTATCCAATTACGTATTATTTAAGAAATGGTCCACAGCCCGCGTGTCACCGTCTAATCACAAGATGACACCAGGCTTTGAACCTTTCTACTAACCCCATAAAGACACAAGTTAGAAAAAATCAATTACTAAATATATAAATAGTTATGATTTTAATACTAAAAGAAATGAAAAGAACAGACCATGAACGACCAGTTGATCAAAGCTGAGAAAAACGATACGCCAACAAGTCTCCTCACAAACTCCACCAATCCGGTGGATTCCACAGCTCCTTCATCCATGCCGCGGGCCGCGAACACGCCAGACTCTCAAATCATGCAGAACCATGTTCGCGCTTCTTAGAACCGAGGGTTCACTACATTCGAGCTTCTATTCTGTTGCAGCTATGGACGGCCAGACTGCTCATCATCTCCAACGAGCTATCTCCAAATACGCTACTGACGATATTCTTACTCTTATGTACATCACTCACTCATTCACTTATAATAGTCATTCCTTCTTTAGTATTTGTGCTTATTTTCGGCTAAGCAGATGTCCACTTAGTTACAATGTTAAACCCAGGCCCGTTAAGTTTAGTAGATCAAGTTTAATTGGCAAAATAATCTACATACGTTTGAATGGCCATTACTTCAGTTCTTCTTCATAAACTGTTAGATGCCTTTTTTAAGTCATATCGCCATGATTCTTTGTCTTCACAATTATGAGGGTGTTTGTTTTGGCTTATGAAACATATATAAGCCCATAAGTCTCAAAATAAGCCAGAAAATTAGGGGATTATGAAATATAAGCCCAAATGGGCGTTTTTTTTTTTTTTTTTTTTTTTTTTTTATTTTCTTATGTTTCATAAGCCGAAACAAACACCCCTTTAAGATGTCCACTTCATGGACCTTTTACCCAGCCCCGTTAAGTTTAATTAGTAGATTAACTTCATTTTGAGCTTAATTAGTTTTCATTCAGTGGCAAAATGCCGTTTAATCTACACTTCTTCCTCATAAATTGTATGATAGCTTTTTAAGTCAACAATTGTTTACAAGAGAGACCATGTAGATCAATGTCAACAACCAAGTGTCAAATGCGACTCTTTATATCCATGTCACGCGTTATATGTGATTTTTATGCTCAAATCACTGGTTACATTACATACTGTGTGGACCAAGTATTATGCCATGGTGCACATGGTAATTTTTGCATATCTGGATTAATAACCACAAGCTACTAAAGAGCTTGCGTAACATATGTTAAAGTATTATACAAGTATAAAGTCTAAAAGTTATGTTACTTTTCAGGTGTATGGGACATAATAAAGGCTGGGAGGAAGCAGCCTCTACACTTTCCGGTGCATCCATAGAACTGAAGACCTGTAATGCCGCATTGCTTGAAGCTGCTGGCAAATCTTGGGACGAGGTTAGCTTTTTCATGTTTACCGTATTTCTATTCACCATTAGTCATACAATACTCTTCTTTATTGTTATTCAGTTGTTTCTTTTGAGTGATTAAAAGTTACCTCTCTTATAGAGTAAAACCTGCACTGCATAGTGTACCTGAAACAATGTAGAACCTAACAATGATAATTTTTTTGCCAACATTGACTCTTTCTTTATATTTTCATTTCAGTTAGTAATATCATGGTGTATAACTTATAGGTCCTTTATTATGTAATAATTGTAAATTGTGGCCTAACCAAATGTATAAAATGTAGGCATTTTCTTTTGCGGGGGCATGGGTGGAAATGCTACAGCATTGTCAACCATTGAAGCCCTTAAGATACGTTTTTTATTTTAGAGTACTATATCCAGTTGTAGCCGCTCCAAAAATGTGGAAACTGGTCCTAGAATGGGGGAATGAATTACTCCAATTTATAAAAAGCAGGTCATGTTTATAAAGAAGGCTAAATTAGCATTGCCTGTTGGACAAAAAGATACAAGTATGCGACCCTAAACAATATTCTCACGCAGTTTTATTCCAGTGAGGTGACAGTATAAGATTGCCTAGTAATTATTTTCAGGTTTTAACGAGTCTGGATATGGATGTGGGTATTGGCCGTTCCAAATTGGTTCGTGTGTTTTAGTTTTTTACCTTGTTTGGTTTTAATGTTAATGGAAGTATGGCTTGTTGTCCTGTGATCGATAAATTATGAAGTTTTAGTTATTGGTTAGAAATGTTTTTAATTAGCAATCACATCTGTAAGTGCAAACATGATTTGCATCTGACAATAACTATTTGCATTGTACTAGAGGCGGCAATTGAGTTGTGTTCGAGTTAGTATTATTGGAAAAACATATAAATTCAAATCTAAGTTATACTATTTTTTTAAGACTTGCATACTTAAAGGTTGACAAATACTTGTTTAATATTTACTCAAACATGTTTATCTTGAACCAAAACTTTAATAGCTTCGGGTTAGGTTCATGTCGATTATGGTATGTTGTCAACAATTAATAGTAACTAGTCTATACATACATACCTAATCTTGTCGGAGCAGTGTATGAGAAGGTAGAATGTAGATAGATCCTACCTTTATTTTTGGGTAAACGTGAAAGTAGAGAGAGTGCTTCCGACGAATAAAAGTGTGCTAGTGAAGGAAAACATGTGTAGTCTATATACATATTAAACAGTAATGCAAGATTGAATTATTGGGATTTAAAAGGTAAATAATGCTTTTAGAAAATTGAAAAGCAATATCTAAAAAGAGGAGAAGAAGTGAGTTAAAAAAGATACTAGTAGTTAAGGAAACCCGACCTGAAATCGACACGAAAATTAACAGGTTCGGGTTGAGTCTAAATATATTTGGGTTGGGTTTTGGTCGCCTATCTAACCCGTTTATTAAACGGGTCAGGTTCGAGTTCGGAATGAGTTAAGCGAGTCGACCCGCCAACCCGTATAAATTTTTTTTTAATTTAAAATTATTTATATTTTTTTATACGGGTTAAATGGGTTAAACGGGCTAAACGGGTTGACCCACAAACCAATTTAACGTGTTAAACCTGTTTAATGTGTCAAATTATTTAAACTGTTCATGTTTTCAGACCCGCCAACCTGTTAACCCGAATCCGCCGAGAAATGGAGTTGAAAGAAGATGGGGGCACATGGGATGGGATTTAATAATTAATTAACAACACTCATTCTTCTTCTTCTTCTTCTCCAGATATAGACAAGATCCATCCATTCATTCATTTTCCGAGTCAGTCACTTATTAGTTTAACTTCATTCATTCATTTTATTTTATATTACATACAAATAATACTAATGAGTTCCTCATCCGGTTAGTTTAGTTTAAGAAGAAATAGAAATGATTGATGAGAGAATGCGCAGTATCATCAATTTCGTCCATCGACCACCCAGGTATTGTATAGTTATAAATTCCCCTTTTGTAAAGCTCTTTTGCCGACTAACTATCAATTCACTTATCAGGATTATATGATTAAATTATATGGTTAATTGCCTAAAAATGTATTATACTTGTCACTTTTTGTCATTGTATGTAGACAACTATTTTTTTGCCATTGTGTCGCTCAACTTTTGAATTCGTGCTATTGTGTGTATTCTGCGACTATTTCTGCATGTAAAATGACCATTTTACCCTTCAAAATTTGAAAAAAATAAGGGTAAAATGGTCACAAAATACACACAATAGCACGAATTTAAAAGTTGAACGACACAATGGCAAAAAAAATAGTTGTCTACATACAATGACAAAAAGTGACAAGTATAGTACATTTTTAAATAATTAACCCTTTCCAAATATACTGATTTGGTACAGGGCCTCTTATAACCCT
>BQNB010200224.1:0-11004 GCA_026074375.1 Tanacetum coccineum
GGAGAAGAAGCGACTTAAGGATGTACCAATAGTTCGAGATTTTCCTGAAGTCTTTCCTGAGGACTTGCCGGGTCTTCCTCCCACACGGTGAAGAACCGTTATCCACTTCCAAGAATTGACGATCTATTTGATCAGCTTCAAGGGTCGAGTGTCTACTCGAAGATCGACCTATGGTCGGGTAATCACAAACTGAGGGTTCGAGAAGAAGACATTCCGAAGACCGCTTTTAGAACCCGTTACGGCCATTATGAATTTCAAGTTATGTCGTTTGGTTTGACAAACGCACCTTCCGTATTCATGGACCTTATGAACCGGATGTGCAAACCATATTTGGATAAATTCGTAATTGTCTTTATTGACGATATTCTAATATATCCAAAGAACAAGCAAGAACACGAAGAGCGCCTTAAGCTAATCTTAGAATTGCTTAAGAAAGAGGAGTTGTATGCCAAATTTTTCCAAATGTGAATTTTGGATTACCAAAGTACAGTTCCTTGGTCACGTGATTGATAGTGAGGGCATTCACGTGGATCCCACCAAGATCGAATCCATTAAATATTGGGCATCTCCTAAGTCGCCAACCGAGATTCGTCAATTTTTAGGTCTTGTTGGGTATTATTGAAGATTCATTAAAGGGTTTTCGAAGATTGCCAAACCGATGACCAAGCTCACCCAGAAGAAGGTTAAGTTTGAGTGGGGTGATAAACAAGAAGCAGCTTTTTAACTGTTGAAGCAGAAGTTATGCAGTGCACCAATCCTGGCCTTACCTGAAGGAAGCAAATATTTTATCGCATACTTCGATGCTTCAAAGAAGGGTTTGGGCGCTGTGTTAATGCAAAGAGAAAAGGTGATTGCTTATGCATCATGCCAACTGAAGATTTGTGAGAAGAATTATACGACTCATTATCTGAAACTTGGAGCAGTAGTGTTTGCTCTCAAGATTTGGAGGCACTACCTGTATGGAACCAAGTGCACGGTGTTCACTAATCATACGAGCCTACAACACATTTAAGAGTTCGAGCCTTAGTCATGACTATTGGCTTGGATCTTCCCAAACAAATCTTGAATGCTCAGACTGAAGCACGAAAACTAGAGAACATCAAGAACGAAGATGTTGGAGGAATGTTGGTTGAAAACGCTAAAAATCCAGAGGCAATTAGGACGGAAAAGTTGGAACCCTGTGCGGATGGAACTCTACCCTGTTATGGCGATTTACGGACTGTGATCATGCACGAGTCCCACAAATCAAAATACTCTATACATCTGGGTTCTGACAAGATGTACCAAGATATGAGCCCAATATGAAAGCCGACATCGCCACCTATGTTAGCAAGTGTTTGACCTGTGCTAAGGTCAAGGCCGAACATCAAAGGCCATCAGGATTGTTGGTACAACCCAAGATACCTGAATGGAAGTGGGACAACATCACTATGGATTTTGTCACAAAGCTCCCTAAGACGTCGCAAGGCTACGACACCATTTGGGTGATTGTTGACCGACTCACTAAGTCTGCAATTTTCACACCAATGAGAGAGACTGATCCTATGGATAAACTTGCAAGAATATACCTAAAGGAGGTTGTCACGAGGCATGGAATACCTGTTTCAATCATTTGTGATCGCGACCCGAGGTTCGCATCCAACTTCTAGAGGTCACTTCAGAATGCTTTAGGTACTAATTTAGATATGAGTACTGCGTACCATCCACAAACAGACGGGCAAAGCGAGAGGACCATTCAAACTCTCGAGGATATGTTGCGTGCTTGTGCGATCGACTTTGGAAAGGGTTGGGTTAACCATTTGCCGTTAGTTGAGTTCTCATATAACAATAGCTATCACGCAAGCATCAAGGCCGCACCATTCGAAGCACTTTATGGTCGAAAGTGTCGTTCACCTGTTTGTTGGACCGAAGTTGGAGAAGCTCAAATCCTTGGTCCAGAACTAATTCAAGAGACGACTGAGAAAATCGTCCAAATCAAGCAAAGGATGCACAGTCCGATCATGATAGTCCAGAAGAGTTTACGCTATTGAAGCGTAAACCGATGGAATTCCAAGTCTGGGATAAAGTTATGCTTAAAGTTTCGCCTTGGAAAGGGGTTGTATATTTTGGAAAACGGGGGAAGTTAAACCCCAGGTATGTTGGACCTTTTAAGGTGTTAGAAAAGGTTGGAGAGGTTGCGTACAAGCTCGAACTTCCAGAAGAGCTGAGTAGGGTTCACAATACATTTCATTTGTTTTTTTTGTATCCAAACTTAAAAATTAGTTGCTATGCCCGTACGAAACCGGTTAGCTATTACCGTTCGGATGGACTTCATTTTGATGACAAGCTTTAGTTTTTTTTTTTTGTTGACGGAAACTCCGGGAGATCATGGACCGTGGAAGTTAAATGTTGAAGACGAAGCCGCATCCCATTCGTCAAGGTTCGAGGGAAGCTCCAACGAGAGGTCGAGTTCATGTGTGGGAACGTGAACAGGGAAAAAAACCAATTCAAGAAGAAATACCCACACCTCTTCACCAAAACCGCACCGTTGTCAAGTGCTACATTGTAAGCCTTGAGGACAAGGCTCGTTTAACGGGGGAAGTCTATAACACCCCGTGTT
This sequence comes from Tanacetum coccineum, assembly GCA_026074375.1. Classification (NCBI taxonomy): domain Eukaryota; kingdom Viridiplantae; phylum Streptophyta; class Magnoliopsida; order Asterales; family Asteraceae; genus Tanacetum; species Tanacetum coccineum. The sequence continues at coordinate 2,600 of BQNB010200224.1, forward strand.
TTCAAGTCATTAACGACGTCAATAAATCTACTATTTATTTTTAGTGTTGTACGCGTTTGCTTTTAATTTCATATATTAAGTAAAATCGCGTAAGCTAAAAATTAGCGTTCAATGTAAACGGGCACCAAACAATTAAGCGTTTACATCAATCAAGTATTAAATAATTATTTTGAGAATGATTATGGTCTTTGTTCATTTTATTTTTATTGGTTGCGTAAATTGATTACGTTTCGCGATAAATTGCGTTTAGGCATTCCCGGAACCACCAAAACTTTTCTACGCTTCAACAAATACCCACATTTATACCCAATACATAAAAACTACAAAAATATATCATATATATCTCTTATAGGCCGGATTTATTGCAATTGGTTCAAAGAAATAAGAAAAAAATCATCAACTTGGTCTTGTACTACATCTATTCCATTAAACCTAGACTTACCTTGTTTCTTTGACCAAAACCAAGACCCTTAAGACCCTCCTTATGTTCTTGACCAACTATTGCAATCTTTTTGACTAAGTCTTACCATATAATACTAGTATTCATGTAAGAGAACTCATACAACTCAAACACTTAACTAGAAATCAAACAAACTCCTCCCTTTTTGCTCCTTTGAGCTCACGGCAAACAAACATCCCCTTAAGTAATCCATACAAAATTTTCTACCTCATTTACATACATACCTACATCATATCTAAGATACCTTAAGGTGTTTGCAAGCCTTGGTTAACCATTTTCAAGTAATTATCAAGAAAAGGAAAGCTAGGGTTTCATATGGAAAGTTAGGGTTTTCTTGGTTGCAAGCTTTGGTTTTTATTCTAAACAAGGGTTTAGATTGTGTTGGCTATCATCATCATTCATCATAAGGTCATCTAGAACTCTTTATGTTATTACATTTATCATTATATGCTCATGTTAGTTCTTTATAGCAAGAATCACCATTTAGGATTTTTAAACATGTAAAAAGAGTTTTTACTTATGATAATCATTTTGTACACTTTTACATATGTTTTGATATTGATAATATCATGTTAAAATGGATCTATAAGTGTTATACCATGTTGGTTAAGTGTAAAAATGATTATGTACAAATTAGGGTTTATAAAGTCTACTTAATATGTTACAAGTAAAAGTAATGCAAATGACATGTTAATCTTGTTTATGGACTTTTGGTGATGTTATATGAACACTAAAATAAGGTTATAATGGAAGTATAAGTGATGAACAACCTTGGTTAAGCTTAAAAAGTGTTAATGAATGATTAGGGTTTTTAATGATTTACATGAAAAGCTACAAGTAAATGTGTATAATCAACTTGATAAACTTGTTAATCTTATTACCATGGACATATGAGGACAATGATGGACTAATGGACTTTATTATATGTAACACTTATAATATATATGGTATAAAAAGACTTGTGGTAAAGTTACAAAAGTTGAAAAGTATGAAAACAAAGTCTAAATATGGATGTAAGAAAGTCATCGCCACATTTTGTCAAAAATCGGAATATTTATACTATCTATTTTTTTTTTAAATTGGGTTTTTTTATAAAATACTACATTCAATACGATCCCGTACATGTAAAGACTTGGAAAAAAGAATAACTAACGGTAAAAAAAGTTACGGGTAAAAATACAAGTATACGATAATAAACGGAGGATTTATAAAAGAATTTTTATAAAATAATTTATAAAAATTATATAAAATAGCAAGTTTGGTATTTTTAACAAATAACACATATTTTTATGATTCCAAAATGATAAGAAACGAAAATTTTCAATTAATAACGAATGAGTTATGAATTTCGCGAGTTTACGACAATTAATACTTTTATAAAACTATTTTTATAAAAGTTACTATTCATGATAGAAACTTTTATTTTTGTAAACCTCATAAATCATTAGAACTTTCAAAAACAGTATGATCAACAACGTGAAGCTCTTAATAAATCTAATCTAGAAATATTAGGTTATCAAATAGGATTAGAATCAATAGAAGCTAGGATAGTCGTTCATGAAAAGAATGAAGCTCTTTATGAAGAAGATATTGCATTTTTAAAGTATGATGTTCAAGTGAAAGATATTTCTATCAAAGACCTTAAAAATCAGTTAGAAGAAGCTTTAAAAGAGAAAGATGATTTAAAACTTAAACTAAAAAAATTAAAGAATAATCTAAGAACCTAACTAAACTAATAAATAGTCAAATAACTGCTAAAGACAAGACTGGACTTGGTTTTGATGAATAAGTGAATGAGAGTGAAGTGCTTGATAATGTGTTTAATAGTCGTAAAAGTGATAGGGATGATAATCCAGTAAATGATAGGTTTAAAAAGGTTAAGGGATATCATGCAGTTCCCCCTCCCTACACTAGGAACTACATGCCCTCAAGACCTGACTTATCCTTTGCTGGGTTAGATGATTCTGTCTATAAGACTAAAGTGAGTGAAACTATTACTACTGCATCTAAAACTAGTAAGGATAGTTTGGGAAAGCCTAAAACTATTAGGCCTAGTGCTCCTATCATTAAAGAGTGGGACACTCATAGTGATAATGATAGTGTGTTTTGACCTAAATCTGATCAGACAAAACCAAAGTTTACTAAAATCAATTTTGTCAAATCTGGTGAGAATGTGAAATCTGTTAATAAGGAAAACACACATAGGCAAGTAGAGTATCCCAGGAAAAGTCAAAGTCCTAGGGGTAATAGAAGAAACTAGAATGGGATGATGACTCAGAAACTAGGGAATGGTTTTGAGTTTATAAAGAAAGCTTGTTTTATGTGTGGGAGTTTCAACCATTTAATCAAAGACTATGATTTTCATGACAATAAAATGGTAGAAAAACCAGTGTTGAATAATAAAGGAAGGGTTACTGGTCAAAGGGAAATTATACCAGTATGGAACAATGCTCAGAGGGTGAACCACCAAAATAAATTGACTCACCTACATCCTAAAAGGAATTTTGTTCCAACATCAGTTGCAACAAAGTCAGGACAAGTGCCAATTAATGCTGCTAAGCAAAGCTCTCTAAGAGCAGCAGCATCAATTAGTACTGCCAGGCCTATTAATACTGTTGCCCCTAAATCAAAAGTGAATGATGCATTACCCACAACATATTATTATTCTAAAGCACATTCACCAATAACAAGGGCTTTTAACCAAAAATCAGCAGCTAAAACCAATAATTTTAATATAAAAGTTAATACTGTTAGGGTTAACAATGTAACTACTGTTGGGCCAAAAGTAGTAGTTAGTGCTGCTGAGGGAAATAGGGAAAATGCTGTTAAGTCCTCAGCATGCTGGATTTGGAGACCAACAGGAAATGTTATTGACCATAACTTCAAAGACAGTGGATCATACATTCTTAAAAGATTTGACTATGTTGATCTTCTAGGATGGGACTCAAGTCCAGTAATGGCTTGGGTCCCAGAGGAAATAAATTCTCTTATTTTGAGTGCAGGTATAATCCAAATTATACTTACAGGTTCAAGGGGATTTTTGACGTTGAATGCTCTAGGCGTTTTCGTATGACTAGAAACAAGTTATTTCTTACAGATTATCAAGATATTGATGGTGGATTTGTTGCATTTTAAGGAAGTCCTAAAGGAGGTAAAATTACTGGAAAAGGTAAAATTAGGACTGGGAAATTAGACTTTGAAAATGTATACTTTGTAAAGGAACTTAAGTTTAACCTTTTCTCTGTCTCATAAATGTATGACAAGAAAAACAATGTTCTTTTCACTGAGACTGAATGTCTTGTCTATCTCCCTGACTTTAATTTTACATTGAGAAAGGTCAAGTCTTGCTTAGAGTTCCAGAGACAGACAACATGAACAGTTTTGATCTAAAGGACATGTTGTTACTTTAGGAGGTTTCAACTTGTTTATTTGCAAAGGCCTACAATAGATGAGTCTAATTTATGGCATAGAGGCTTGGTCATATAAAATTTAAAAACTATTAACAATTTATGGTGGCGGAAAAATTTGGACGATGTAGCACTTCAAAGCTTTTTTTAAAAATGACCAACATGTGTTGCTTGTTTAGAAGGGAATACAACACAAAGCCGCTTGTATATGACCCAAGACTGTGAGCTCTATTTGCAAACCTTTATAGTTATTACACATGGATTTCTTAGGCACTAATTTCTATGAAGAGATAAATAAAAAGTCTTTACAAAAAATGATAGTTGTACTGGTGACTTAGTAGATTCAGTTGGGTTTTCTTTTTGGCCACTAAGGATGAGACTCCTGAGATCCTTAAGAACTTCATAACTGGCATGGAAAACCAAATAAACCATAAGGTTAAAACAATCAGATGTGACAATGGAACTGAATTCAAGAATATAATTATGAATGAGTTTTGTGAAATGAAGGGTATTAGGAGGGAATTTAGTGTTGCTAGGACTTCTCAGCAAAATGGTGTTGCTGAGAGGAAAACTAAGACACTAATAGAGGCAGCTAGGACTATGCTAGTAGATTCTAAATTGCCAACTACTTTTTGGGCTGAAGCAGTTAATACTGCTTGTTATGTCTAAAATAGGGTGTTAGTTATCAAGCCTTACAACAAGACCCCTTATGAACTTTTTCTAGGTAGAAAACCTACCTTAAGCTTCACATGTGGACAATTTACGCTGTCATGTTCAATCCTAAATACCTTAGATCACATAGGTAAGTTGGATGGAAATTTTGATGGATGGATTCTTTGTAGGTACTCTAATCAATAGTTAAAGTATTTAGGAGTATTTAACATAGAACCAGATTTGTAGAGGAGAACCTGACATAAATTTTCTTGAAAACAAACCAAATGTTACATGAACTGGACCTAATGAGATGTAGATATTGATATCTAACCATTGTCTATGAATTATTAACTAGTTTTTACTGGGGGAATCAAACTAAGTGTAATGCTAAAGTACCAAAGCAAATTTTGATGAAGGACAAAGAGGAATGAAGATAGTTCCTGGTCCACAATATGTACTCCTACCATTTTTGACTTCTGATTCTCAAAGTCCAAAGAGCTCAGAAGATGAAGCCAAGTTGCTGATGAATGTGGAGAAGAACGGAGTTCTAGACTAACAAGAAGAAGATGACAAAGTGGTCAAGGGCGAGGCTATAACACTACAGTACTAACATACTTAATTACTGTTAGTTTTCAAATATTATGTTAGTTCTTTCTTTTAACTATGGATCAGGAAGTGAAACGCAAACAGGAATGAGTTTGAATGTGTGTTTGGACAAGACCCCAAGGTTTGCTAATGGCCAATAGTATTTACAAGATGTTCAACTCCTGTTTAATGTTGTTGGATCTTTGTGATAAATCTTGGTGGATCTAATCCCTATTAATGCTGCTTCTTTAAATGTTTAATCTTCCTACTGATCCTCTTATGCTAGAGGATACTGCTAATCTTCTAAATACTGGTATCTTTAGTGGTGCATATGATGATGAAGATGTCGGTGCAGAGGTTGACCTCAACAACTTGGAAACAACCATGAATGTCAGTCCTATTCCTATAACCAGAATTCACAAGGATCATCCTAAAAACTAGATCATTAGAGACATAAATTCAGCTATTCAAAAAAGAAGGATGACTAAGATTTCTAATGAACATGTTATGGTTTGTTACATTAATCAGCAGAGGAGAACAAATCATAAAGATTATCAGAACTGTTTGTTTACTTGTTTTCTCTCTCAAAAAGAACCCAAGAAGGTGTTTCAAGCTCTGGAAGATCCAAGTTGGATAGAAGCAATGCAAGAGGAGCTTCTACAATTTAAACTTCAGAAGGTTTGGACACTGGTTGATCTACCTAATGGCGAGAGGGCCATTAGAACAAAATGGGTCTTTATAAACAGAAAGGATGAGAGAGGGATTGTAGTGAAAAACAAGGCAAGACTGGTTGCATAAGGTTATACCCAAGAAGAAGGAATTAATTATGATGAGGTTTTTGCTCCTGTTGCTAGGATAGAAGAAATCAGGTTATTTTTTGCCTATGCATCATTTATGGGGTTTATTGTGTACCAAATAGATGTAAAGAGTGTCTTCTTATATGGTACTATTGAAAATGAGGTTTATGTGTGTCAACCTCCTGGTTTTGAAGATCCACAGTTTCCTGACAAAGTGTATAAGGTAGAAAAAGCTTTATATGGTCTACATCAAGCTCCTAGAGCCTGGTATGAGACCTTGTCTACCTACTTAATTGAAAATGGATTTAGAAGAGGCACTATAGATAAGACTTTGTTCATCAAGAAGGACAAAGGCGACATATTATTAGTACAGGTGTATGTTGATGATATCATCTTTAGGTCCATAAAGAAAGCTTTATGTGATGAGTTTGAAGGTTTGATGCACAAAAGATTCCAGATGAGTTCTATGTGGGAACTCACTTTCTTCTTAGGATTACAAGTACAACAGAAGGAGGATGGAATCTTCATTAGCCAATACAAATATGTGGCTGAAATATTGAAGAAGTTTGATTTTGCCACTATGAAGATAGCAAGCACTCCAATAGAGACTAATAAGGCATTGGTTAAGGATGAAGAAGCTAAAGCTGTAGATGTTCATTTACACAGATTAATGATTGGATCATTGATGTACTTAACAACTTCTAGGCTTGACATAATGTTTGCTGTTTGTGCTTATGCAAGGTTCCAAGTTACACCAAAGACTTCACATATTCATGTTGTGAAGAGAATTTTTAGATAATTGAAAGGTCAACCTAAATTGGGCCTTTGGTATCCTAGAGATTCACCATTTGACTTGGAGGCTTTTTCTAATTGTGATTATGCTGGAGCTAGCGTAGACAAGAAATCCACAACAGGAGGTTGTCAATTTCTTGGAAGAAGATTGATTTCATGGCAATGCAAGAAGCAGATTATAGTTGCTAACTCTACTACTGAAGCAGAGTATGTTGCTGCCGCTAATTGCTGTGGACAGGTGTTATGGATTCAAAATCAAATGCTTGATTATGGGTTCAACTTCATGAACACCAAGATTCACATTGATAATGAAAGCACCATTTGTATTGTGAAGAATCCAGTGTTTCATTCTAAAACCAAGCACATTGAAATAAGGCATCATTTCATCAGAGATTCTTATGAGAAGAAGTTGATTCAAGTGATCAAGATTCACACAGACCACAATGTTGCAGATCTTCTCACAAAGGCTTTTGATGTTAGCAGGTTTAACTTTCTGATTGCTAGCATTGGATTACTTAATCTCTGAAGTATTGTTTGAGGGGAGGTTAATTAAGATTGGATGAAAGGGAATGTATCATTAAGCAGAAGTGGGTGAAGGGTCAGGACAACCCACTGATCCCCAACACACATCCACAACTGTATCACTATCTAATCTTGAACTAATCACTGTTCTATCACAATCTTAACCCAAAAAGACTCAAAAACCTAGGAAAGCTAAAAGGACCACTAAGATATCTCAGTCTAGTAGACCTATTCACCTTGTTGCAGATGAGACTGTCTATAAGGAGTGGGAAGACAGAATGGAAAGGGCTGCCACTACTGCTTCTAGCTTAGAAGCAGAGCAGGACAGTGGTAACATTAATAGGACCCAATCCATGGCAACACTTAATGAATCTTTTCCTCAGGGAACTAGTTCAAGTAGTGGTCCTAGGTGCCAAGATACCATATTGGGGGTGCAAAAGCTCAAATTAGGTTTGAGGATGCATCTAATCAGTCCAATGATCCACCTCTCTCAAGAGTTAACACACTTAGAAGTGGAGAGGACAGCATGAAACTAATGGAATTGATGGAACATTATACAAAATTGTCTGAATTAGTGTGAAAAAGAAAAGAGAGATATACTGAGCTGAAAAACAAAAAGAGAGTTATGTGATAAAAACAGAAAGAGTGAATTGGTGAGAAAAAGAAATGAGAGATATAGTCAGATTAAAAATAGAAAGAGAGCTTGTGAGAATCACAATTGATGATGGAAATGCTTTTTGGAAAGAAATTGGGGTTAATGCTGATGTGTTAAAGTTAATGCTGCTCAGCTTGAAACTTAATGCTGCTAAGCTTAAGTTAATGATGTTAGGCTTAATTTACTGCTGCCTGTATTAGTTTATGCTGCTAGTATAACACCCCCATTTTTGACATATGCAGCGGAAGCTAATATGGGGTATTATTTCATAGTACAACAGTTATAATCATAGAAAACGACTCGAAAGAGACGTTTTTAAAAGATAAGTTATCATTCATTATTTCATCAGAGCTTTTACAAACAGAGGTCCCAAAATCTACATGAAAACATAGAGTTTGAATGATAACATTTTAGCCATATTCAATTCCGTGCAACTTCGTGCCCTAAGATGTTCAATTACCTGAGATAAACATGCTAAAAAGGTCAACATAATGGTTGAGTGAAATTCATAGGTTTATAATAAATAGTGTGAA
>BQNB010200227.1:0-11004 GCA_026074375.1 Tanacetum coccineum
GAAAAGCCGCTCTCATAAAGGTTTTAAAGTCACACAAGCGAGTCATCGCTAGGAAACTCTCCGACATCAAGGGTATCAACCTAGAATTTTATACTCACAAGATTCTTATGGAAGAGGACTACAAACCGGCGGTTCAACACCAAAGACGAGTGGATCCAAAAATCTACGATGTCATCAAAAAGGAGGTTGAAAAACTTCTTGATGCTGGATTAATTTACCGGATCTCGGATAGTCCATGGGTAAGCCCTGTACATTGCGTACCGAAAAAGGGTGGTTTTACTGTTGTTGAAAATGATGAAAATGAATTGATTCCGACTCGATTGGTTACGGGATGGCGTGTATGAATTAAATACCGCAAGTTAAATGAAGCTACTCGTAAAGACCACTTTCCACTACCGTTTATGGATCAAATGCTTGAGAGATTAGCGGGAAACGAGTACTATTATTTTCTCAAAGGTTTCTCGGGTTACTTTCAAATTCTCATCGACCCTCATGATCAAGAAAAGATGGCATTCATAAGTCCTTACGGAATGTTCGCCTACCGTCACATGCCTTTTGGCTTATGCAATGCACCGGGCACGTTCCAGAGGTGTATGATGGCTATCTTTCATGATATGATCGAAAAAACAATGGAAGTCTTCATGGACGACTTTTCAGTCTTTGGGAATTCATTTGAAAATTGCCTCTCTCGTGTAGACAAGATACTTCAAAGGTGTGAAGACACCAATCTTTGTCTTAATTGGGAAAAGTGTCATTTTATGGTAAAAGAAGGCATTGTCCTTGGCCATAAGATTTCCAAAAAAGGGATTGAGGTTGATAAAGCCAAAATCAACGTGATTGCTAAGTTACCTCATCCCACCACCGTTAAGGGTGTTCGGAGTTTTCTCGGTTATGCCGGTTTCTACCGACGGTTCATTAAGGATTTTTCCAAAATTTCCTGACCGATGACTCATCTTCTTGAGAAGAATACTTCGTTCATTTTCTCTGATGATTGTATTCAAGCTTTCAAACATTAAAGAAAAAACTTACCGAAGCTCCAATCTTGATTGCTCCAGACTGGGACCTACCCTTTGAGCTTATGTGCGATGCAAGCGACTTTGCTATAGGTGCAGTCTTAGGGCAACGTCATGAAAAACACTTTAGGCCTATACACTATGATAGTAAAACAATGAACGAGGCGGAATCGCATTACACTACGACGGAGAAAGAAATGTTAGCCGTAGTGTATGCCTTTGAAAAATTCTGGTCTTACCTCATCTTGAACAAAAGCGTAGTGTATACGGATCACTCTGCCCTAAAATATCTCTTTGCTAAAAAAGATTCCAAGGCAAGATTGCTCCGGTGGGTTCTCCTCCTTCAAGAGTTCGATTTCAATGTAATTGACACAAAAGGAGCCGAGAATCTCGCGGCCGATCATCTTTCCCGATTAGAAAACCCGTATGAAAATGTTCTCGACCCAAAGGAGGTGAATGAAAAATTTCCTCTCGAGACACTTAATATGGTGACTTCTCGTAGTGACTCAAGTACCCCGTGGTTTGCCGATTATGCAAATTACCACGCGGGGAATTTCATTGTTAAAGGGATGTCGTCTCAACAAAAGAACAAGTTTTTCAAGGATGTTAAACATTACTTTTAGGACGACCCCTATTTGTTCAAAATATGTGCGGATCAAATGATCCGACGGTGTGTTGCAGGTCAAGAAGTTGTTGACATCCTCACAGCTTGCCATAGTGGACCCACCGGGAGACATTACGGTGCCAACTACACCGCCAAAAAGGTTTTTGACTCAGGATTTTATTAGCCCACGATTTACAAAGATGCCCATGACTTGGTCGCCCGATGTGACACTTATCAGCGTCAAGGAAAAATTTCGCAACGTGATAAAATGCCTCAAAATTCCATCCATGTTTGTGAAATCTTTGACGTGTGGGGCATAGATTTCATGGGGCCTTTCCCGTCTTCACGAGGGAACAAATATATACTCGTGGCTGTCGACTACTTGTCAAAATGGGTTGAAGCGAAAGCGCTCCCTACAAATGACGCCTGACTTGTTTGCAAATTTCTTAAATCTCTCTTCGCCCGATTTGGTGCCCCTCGTGCTATCATAAGTTATCGCGAAACCCATTTTTGCAATGACCAGTTTGCAAAGGTTATGCTTAAATATGAAGTTACTCACCGTCTCTCCACCGCGTATCACCCACAAACAAGTGGGCAAGTTGAGGTGTCCAATCGAGGCTTGAAACAAATTCTTGAAAGGACTGTAGGTGAAAATCGTGCCTCTTGGTCAGACAAACTAGATGATGCACTTTGGGCCTTCCGTACAACTTACAAAACACCCATCGGGTGCACCCCATACAAGCTAGTATACAGAAAGGCATGTCATCTACCGATCGAGCTTGAGCACAAAGCCTACTGGGCCATAAAGCATGCAAACTTTGATCTTGAGACCGCGGGTGATCATCGTAAAGTTCAACTCAATGAATTAAATGAACTTCGTGATCATGCTTATGAGAACTCTTAAATTCTTTGATTTACAAAGAGAAAACAAGAGATCCATGACTCCAAGATCAAAAATCGTGTTTCAAACTCGGTGATCGAGTCCTCATCCTCTTAACTTTAGATTGGAAATTTTTCTCCTCGGGCAAGCTTAAGACCGCTGGAGTGGACCATTCACAATGTAACCCAAGTTTTTCATATGGCACTGGTCGAGTTAATCACCAAATCTCCGGGCCAAATTTCAAAGTGAATGGTCCTAACGTTGAAGGCACTACTTTTGAGGGACATACCACCGATGTTTGTCCCTGATCTCCAAACCTTCCCCAATAGACAATTGAATCGGGGAAGTCGGTCAAGCGTAGCGACCTAAAACAAGCGCTTTGTGGGAGGCACCCCATGCTTATCAGTAGTGATATTATGTAGTAATGAATAAGTGTTTTTTTGTGAGGAGGCTTACATCTTCCATTACCCGTGTTTTGTCCGTGTTTTGTGTGTTTTGTATGTCCAGGATTTCCCGGATTATGAAGACTCTCGTACTCGCAGTTTCATCCTTCATCCACAAGAGTTTCACATCCTCAGCTTCATTTTGGGAATCCAGTATCCAAATCTAATCGACTAACGTTTTATCTTTTGGCACACTTAATAAACGGCCTTAGATTTACGTAGGTACCCCTTTGAAACATCGAGGACGATGTTTATTTCTAGTATGGGGGGATCTTCGATTTGATTTTACCTGCAGTCGTTATTGTCATGTAATCCTGTTTTTACCACCAAATTTTTCGCAAAAAATACCAAAAAAATGAAAATTTTTAAAAATTTTCAAAAATAAAATAAGTGTTTTGTTGCAATTTTGACTTTCCCAATGGGTAGAATGAGAATAAATTTTGACTCGATCGGCGTGTGAGGCGCCAAGCTTTGTCCCTGTAATCCTATTAATAAACGAAAGTTTATTAGCTAAGCATTCGCGGAACTTTTTATTAGGGATTTTAAATTGCCAAGAACGAAAAATGATAGTGTAATTTACAAGTAGATGCAAACAAGGAATTATTTGAATCTAAAAACCTTATAGTGAAACTTGTCGCTTTTTTCTCCCAGAAGTTCTAACCTGACTAATAAACGGCTTATTTTGTTTAACTTTAAACCGACATTTTCTAAAAAGAAGCTCTTTCGGAAACGAAAATATTCATCTTAGTTCAGCTTTATACTTGAGTTTCTAAAATGAAATTTTCTCTATTACGGAAAATATGTTGCAAAAAAATAAAAATAAAAAAAAATGATGAAAAAAATAAATTGTGGGCTGATAAAGGTTTACTGCATCTTGCCGGCTCACAACCGATGTTGCAGTCTTCAAAACAAGGCCCATAGTGAGATAATAAATCAGTAGGTGTTATCAAATAAAAGCCGTCGTCAGACTAAGTCACTACATCTTGTCGGAGGCGTGGCCGATGTTGTAGTCATGTAAATGATGACGGTAGTATAGTATATAGCAATAAATGAAAATTTAATGGTTAAGATTTCTTTTTCTAAACTCAAGTATAATTTTGAACTAAGAATAACTTGCTTTAAGACTTCAAAAGTGTGGGTTTCCGTCGGTAGATTAATTTCGATTAAGTATTCTCCGTGTGTGTCAAAACCTAGGCACTTAGCTGATGAGGCTGGGACGTTCCGAGAAGAAAGGTCGCTACATGGAATAATCGCACCAATGAGATCATTAAATTTTTGATGTTTGCGTGCTTTGAAGTAGTATTGTTTATTTAGCGGTAAATCTAATAAATTCGGCCTAAAAGGGGTGGAGTATCCGCGCTATTACATTCGAACATTCTCCTGTGGGGTCTCAACCTGATAACCTAAGTCGAACTCGGCTGGGATCTATCGAGAATATGCTGGTTGGTGGGTGATCTAGTCTTTTCCCCAGATTTCTTCAGAAATATCGTTATGCACATAAACTATACTACTTTCTAAAATTGTCAATCTAAATTTAACTTAAAATTAAGCACAATCACTCTAATTGAATAATTGTTGAATCGAAAAGGACCAATCCATAGTTTATAAGTAGTGTTAGCATCTTTGTTTGTACTTAGCGGTGATTTCGTTTTTACGCTTAGTTTGGGACTAGTGAAAAATCGGGGACGATGAATTTATCCGTCAGGACATCCGTAGATTATTCTATGGGCGCTTCTCATTCTATGATCCCAGTGTTGATAAAATAAAGGAAGTCAAACAGGTAGTTAAGAAAAGAAAATCCAAAAATATTAGGGATAGTTAGTGTACATATAAAAAATGATGAAACGGGAACTTGTCGAAGCTATTTGATTCTTTTTATCCCATGATTAACACTAGCAACTTTAAAGGTAATTAATCGAGGGTGATCGAGATTCTTAGTCTTGTAATTTTACTTCATAACATTGCGTGAGGACACGGCAATACCTTAGTATGGGGGATTTTGGTATGTGCTTAATTACACATACCTTTATCCATTAAAAACGGACTTAAATGACCAAAAACAGACAAAAACTGCCAAATATATGTTTGTTTTGTATTTGTGTTATGCAGGAAACGGATATTCACAAAAGGACGAAAAACAAAGCCAAAAACGACAAAACTGAGCACGGAATGGAAAAGTGTGTGAAGACAAAGCCAAATCGAAGCCAAAAGTCAATCATGTCAAAAAGTCATCAGAAAAGTCAAACAGTCAAAGTCAACCCCGACAAAGTCAAAGTCAAAAGAAAGTCAAAACAAAGAAAAATATAACTTGAGGGACTGTAATTGCCAATTCCTAAAGTTATATTACAAAGGAAACAAAGACAAGGGCTGAAAGTGCAATTTAAGTGAAATACAACTTTAGGGGGCATTCCTGCCAACCCCCTAACCTTGTATTATTCAAGGACTACATTTGCAATAACACATATATCTCTCAGGGACTGAAGTTGACAAACCCCCAAAGTTTCAACACTACAAGGACGTGTGATGCAACTACACATATATCTCTCAGGGGGAAAAAAAAACCCCCCCCAAAGTTTTTGTGACTTTTCCCAAAACTTTACCCCTTCTCCCCCAAAATTAAATCAGATAAACCCTAACCCTACCCGTTTTTCCCGCCAAAGCTCAACCCCCCCAAATTTCTAGTCACGGGTACCCTTTCCTCTTCCCAAAACACTCAACCCCTCTCTTTTACCCTCCACCTTTGATTAAACCCTGGTTAAAACTTTTCCCCCTCCTCCACTACCATCACAATCACATGATGCCATGCCACCTTGGCAATCCCACACAATTTCATGGGATTTGACACCAAATCAACAGCTGTGATGACTTTTAAAGAATGATCAAAGGCCAGGATTGAAGTTTTGGTTTGCTCTCACAAAACAAACACAACAAACACAAGAAAAAGAAGCTCAGCTGCCTATAAAAGAAGAGAAAGAAGACATAGCCAGCATTTTTTTCTTTGGAATCTAGTTAATTTTTCAGTTCTTAATTTTCAAGTGTAATTTCATTTTCAAGTTTACTTTTTTTAAGCATTGTACCAAGTCTTCTAGTTTTTAATAAAAGTGAAGTTTCAGTTTAAATCCCTGAGTTACACATTGCATTACTGCTTGTTAGTTGTTCAAATAAAAAAAAATCACAATTTTTTTTACCTCAGCTTAAATATTTGGATGATAAGCCGAAATTGGATGGGCTTATGCACTCACTAGCTTGTTAAAAACAAGCTAGAGCTTGTTGACAGAAGCTCTAAAGAGCATTTAAGCCTTGTTTAGGGCAAAGGCATTAGTAAGATTTCATTCCCTTTTATTTTTCTTAGTTTCTACTGTAGCATTGCTTAATATTGGCTTATCAAAGTCCACTTTACTTATAGCTTGCTTATTTATCTCATTTCTTGTCATTTGAACCTTCTTAGCTATTTTCTTTTATCTTTGTATTTGATCTTTTTGGTCCTGTCTTAATTAGGTCATCTATTGTCATTACTTGATTGCTTATTAAAACTGCTTATTTCTTTGTTTCCATAAGCTCACTATATTCCCATTAAGCTGATAATCATCTGGGATTAAGGGTTTGTTCATTAAAAACCAGCTTAATCAGCTTTAAAAACCCACTTTCAAGTCTTAAGGGGTGTTTGGGTTAACTGGTTTTGTGGGTCAAAATGGGTAATATCATGCTTTTTGTTTTTAAGTGAGTTTTAACTAGTTAAAAGCAGGGGTTAAATGCAGTTTGTTTGAGTTTTTAAGTGTCCAAATTTATAATCATAGCTTGTATAACTTGTGCTTAAATCTGTGGACTCATAAGCTTATTTAATTAAGTTGTGTGTTTGAATCTCTATAAGTCAAGTTTTTATGATAATTTGTGTATGTTTAAGTGTTAAATCATGTTAGAATAGAAGTAGCCAAGCCTGCATGTGTATTTATGAGTTTTACAAATTCTGTCAAGGTTTAGCTAAGTATTGTAAAAAAAATAGCTTTTAAATTTGTCTATGGTGGCTTGCTCCTTATTTCAAACTGCCTTTTGATTGAAGCTATTTGTTCTTTGAGCTTAATTCTCAACTTGTTTGTAGATTAAAAGTCCATAAGTTTTCATCTTCTTGCTTATTTTTAAGCCTTTAGGTGACCTTTTAGGCTGAATGGCTTGATATCTCCCCTGGTGCTAAAGCCACTCTTCAAGCCCTTTTTTATCAGCTTATGTGAGTAAAAAACCTGACCTTTTTGTCTTTTTAGAGAGCCTATAAGCTCTTTAATAAGGCCCCAAAAGCCCAAACCTTAGGACCCACCCTAGATTGCTTATTTTTAAGCCAAAAGTAGGCTTTTGACTGTTTTCCAAACAGCCTTAAGATCAAAAGCTTATTTGGCTTATTTGAGCCTATAGCTTATTGCTTTTGCTTATTCATTATTGCATTAGGATAATTAAATTAGTTTAGAAAGCTTTTTAGGAAATTTAGCTTATTTTGAGCTTTTTAGAGCTTATTTTCAAATCTGCCAAAAAAATCCCCTGGTGCAAAAGCCTGTTTTGACAGCACCTTTTAGCTGTCCTTAAGCTTATCATTTTCTTTCTTTTTAGCATTTTTGGCTAGCTTATAGGGTGTGCTTTAAGCCCCTATAAGCTCAGCCATTGGGTCCCACTTTAAGGGCTTAAAAATAAGTCCTAAAAGTGCCCCAAGGGCCTGTTTGGCCTGTAGCCAAACCCCCTTTGGCTTAATTTGCTTATTTTAGCTTATTTCTCTTTCATTTTGGCTTATTTATGTTTAGGGTAGCTTATTAGGTTAGTTTAGGTTAAATTTACCTTAGTTAGCTTTGCTTAGAGCTTATTGCAACTTATTTGAGTGCTTAGCCTAAATTTCTAAGTGATTAAGCTTTTCTAAGCTTATTGCTCTTTCAAATTGCTTATTTAGGGCCTGCACTTGCTTATTGTAACTAGTAGAGTTTAAGTTGTTAGCTAGTTAGCCTTTTATAGCTTATTTGCATAGTTATAACTTTTTAAAAATCCAAAAAAGAAAAAAATAAGCCTTAGGCTTACTTAAGCCATTCTGTCACTTTTAAGCTCATTTTCCAGCTTATTTATAAGCTTTTGTAAAAACTTGTAGTTATAAAAATTGCTTATTTATAAGCCCTTTTTAAGTTTATAAAAAAAATTTTGAAAAAAAAAATAAAAAGGGGAAGGCCAAGGCCCCGGGTGAGCAAGACTCGAACCCGGGACCTCAAAGCCCTCAACCCCTTATAACTCTACACACACTACCGCTGCGCCCTTGGGTCTTTTCTGTTAGACCCTTGGGTGCTTTGGTATTTAAGGGCTTTTTAGCCCACTTTCTCTATAAGCTGTTTTGGCTTATTTACCAGCTTATTAGATAAGCTGGTTTACCTTTTTTATTTTTCTTAGGACTGTTAAGCTTCCAGCTATTTTGTGTGAATTTTTCAGATTTTTTTATACACGTTTAGTATTTTTTATAATTTATTTTCTTTCAAAACTTTAAAAAATCATAAAAAATAAAATATTAATCAGAAAAATATAAATCTTTTTTTTAAAATTTTCTTTTTTCATATATTTTGTAGGAAAAATATAAAAGTTTCTGTAGGATTAAGTTTTCAAAAATTTACTTTTTAAGTTGCTTGTGTTTTTTTGTGTTTGCTTGTCGCTAGTTGTAGCCAAGAACACTTTGAAGGTAATGCTCTTGACCCATGGATCCTCGCCTTGGAACAAAGGGGAGCAACAATCTAGGGTGAGCACGTACAATTGGTATCTCTTCTTTCTTCTAAAAAGATATCAACCCTCCAATTAAAGACCAAGACCCCGACTTTTTGATTTGACAAAAAGGGAGAAGGAAAGCAAAGCATTGATGCTTAATTGGGAAAAGCAAGCAATTACAAAAGCAAATAGCCATAACGTACATGGGAATAAAAAAGCTATGTAAGACTTATATAAGGTGAAGACAATTATCAAGCCTCACTAAATTACAAGGACAAGATCAAGACAAGACGCAAGCTACATCAACGGCGGTCTTCATCTTCGCTACATGTATAATTTTATTTGTTTTCTGAAATTTAATTTGTCATCATCAAAAAGGGGGAGATTGTTGGTGCAACATTTACTAGGATCTCCTTTATGTTTTAATAATGACAAATAAATATTCGCAAAACGTAAAATCACAAATGGTAGCCTAAATCCGTAAAACCGGATTTCTCTGTCCGCCACGCTGGGCACGCGTCAGCGTGTGGCCAGCGCGCCATAGGTGAAGAAGGATTTAGCAATTGTCGATTTTGCTCTTACTCGCCACATATGGAAACTTCAATAAAGTTATGTACATGATATTCAAGCATTTGAGAACACTCCAAATGAGGTTTAGACTTAGAGAGGAGCAAAAATGAATCCTCCCATTTTTCTATAAAATGCCAACTCAAATATTTTATCAAACGCATCTAGCCAAGGCCGAGACTTTTTTCAAGACCTAGTATGATCATGCTTTCAACATACCAACAAGCAAAAGCATTCATTTGACCTTAACCGGATTACGTTGGTCCTAATCACGTAACGGGTTTTACTCCCTTATTGGTCAAACTAACTCAAATGTCACTTTGCGTAAACGCATCCTTTCCCGTTATGGGATATGCTTTACTTAAGATGCATAGAACTTAGTTTTTTTGCATCAAGATGATTAGTGATCAAATCCATTGTTGATTATCATGGATTAAAGTCTAAATGACTAATGGAGTTTGTAGTATTTGGAAGTTAATCATACTTTGAATTTTCTCACTTTCTTACCCATAAACATTTTTGAAAACTCACATGTATTCCTCACATGTACAAGTCCACACTTCTTCTACATAATCCTATAACCCACTCTTCCTAATCAATTGTTTACCTTTCTTACCCAACAAGTGATTTCATCTCTTTCACACATACACCAAACATCTTCTTCTTAAACAATCCCATAATCACATTTGCCCACTCTTTTCTCTCTTATTAGCAATATGATTATTAACCCAAATCAATCTTTTGATTTCATTCTAAACATGATCATCTTCTTACTTATCTTCAAACCTTTAAGCCTAAACTTTCACACACCTTCTCTATATAACAGCCACATGCCAACTCATATTCCCTTACATAATGTACTATCCTTGTACTTGTTGTACTTCTATGTCCCCTAAATTCGCAACCAAGGATATCCATATCTTATTAAAACATTCTCCACCACTCATTCACTATTCATATTCTTCTCTATAACATTCAAATTTTACACACACACTTCTTCTTTCTCATCCTTGATCAATCCATGTCATCAATCTAAATTCCCACACTCTTCTCATCTCCACCATTAGATTGAAACTTAAATAAACACGACAAGCACAACAAACACACTTTCACTTCTACCTTTGATCAAGCCACCTTATCAATACAATATACCTCATTCTCTTCTCAATCATTAGATTGAACTCTCATCTCAAAAAAACACACTTCCTCTCACAAACATACACTTCTCACTCACACAACAAACACAACCTTCTTATCACCCCTGATATTGCCATATCACCTATACTACTTACCTTTCTTCCTTACATCTTCACCCTCTATTTCAAACAAGATCAAGAGGCTTATTTTCATCACATCATGACAAATCATACACGACCCATTCACCCTTATCCAATAAGTGCTTAAAGATTTTGAAATTCAAATTTCAAATATTTCCCTCTCTTTCTCTCCAAGTAAAGAATATTCCAAGAATATTCTCGTGTACCTTAACTAGCCATTTCTAATCTTTAGTTGGATCCCAACTAGGCTAGTTACATTTTGAGGAATACCTAAAATACCCCTTTCTGATAATTCTTTACACTATTTACTTTATCGGATAAGCAAAACGCTTTTAATACTTCATAAATGTTTTATCAAATGGCTATTTGAGTTGGTTGACTTTGAGTGTAAGAATGATTCAAAGGTCATAGTGTTAAGTACAATTGGGGGTTTAACAAATGCGGGTATTTAAAATGCCAAAGTCTCGAAGAAAACAATCTCGGGATTCTGGCGCGCTGG
>BQNB010200228.1:0-11004 GCA_026074375.1 Tanacetum coccineum
AATTAAAACAGCAACTTTTGAATATTTTTAGAAAAATATGTTTAAAACTAGTTTTTATAACTTTTTAGTTTAACCACTTTGTTACTAGTCCATTATAACACTTATTATCACATAACACATGATTTATTCAACCACATAACACATGAATAGGTGTACAAAATTATAATCACAAGCAGAAATATATTTTACATGTTTAAAAGTAACCTAATGGTGATTTCACTACATAGAACTTATATACACATAAAATGATAAATGTAAAGACATAAAGGGTTTTAGATAACCTTATGGTGATGAATGATGATGAGAAATATAATCTAAACCCTTGTTTAGATTTTTAAACCAAGCTTGCAAGATTAGAAACCTTAATTTCTCAAGAAACCCTAATTTCACTTTCTTTGCTTCAACACTTGAAAATACTTAACCTAACCTTCAAACCATCTTAGTAGGTCTTAGATATGTTGTGTGTATGCTTGTATAAGTGGTAGAAAAATTTATATGGGTTGTATGTATTGAGGGTTTTGAGCCGTGAGCTAGGGAGGAGGAAAAGAGAGTATTTGTTTGATTTGCTAAGTGAAATGAAGAGTGTATGTGTTTATCAACTAGTATGCAAGTATATATACCACAAGACTAGTCCAAGAGACACAATGAGGGTCTTAAGGAAGTCCATGGTCTTGGTCTTTGGTCAAAACTTGGAGACTAAGGGTTGTTGGTTCCCTAAATGAGACATAATCTCATGAAAATAAGGAGTGGTGTTTTTAAACTAGATATTTTTGTATCCATCTCTATATATCCGGTTATACATGCATATGTATGATATATTTTTGTGATTTTTTAGTATTGAATATAAAAGTGGGTATTTGTTAAAGCGTAGAAATATTTTTGTGGTTCCGAGAATGCCTAAACTTAATTTATCGCGAAACGTAACCAATTTACGTAACCAATAAAAATAAAACATAATAAGTAAATTATTACTTTAGTAAAAACAATATATTGCTTTATTGATGAAAACTTTAATTTATTTGGTGCCCGTTTACGTTGATTGGTGATTCTTAGTTTACGTGATTTAACGTAATAATTAAAATTAAAAGCAAACGCGTACGAGAAAAAAAAATAGTGAATTAAATGACGTCGTTCATTGATCAAAATACGAATTGTTATAGTTTAAGGCTCTGAGGCGGTAACATTTCCTTTAATACTTCCGGATAATCCCTCGATGAAGACTTCCATAAGTTTCTCAGAATTTGGCACCATGTTTGGGCATAAAACTGCCAATTCCTGGAATCTTCTAATGTAAGTCTTAAGATCATTTCCTTTCACAACCAAGTTATAAAATTCGTCTTCCATTTTCTTGACTTTAGTTCGAGGGCAATACTTATTGGTTAAGAACCTTTTCAATTCGGTTCAGGTGATCCTATTGGCTTGTTCTAACCCAATAGGTTGGGCATATGCATTCCACCAAGACAAGGCATCATCGGTTAAACTACCAGTAGCAAATGTTACTTTGTTTTCCTCGGCACAGTTACTACGAGAAAACACTAATTCAATCCGTTCCAACCAACGAATAAGTCTGACAGCTCCTTTCGTACTGTTGATCCCACGCCTTGATCGATTCTTTACGTAGTAAAGTGTTTGTTACCTTGGAAGAATATAAAATAACAAAGATTGAGACTTTGTTTGGATATCAAAGTGTATGCGGAATCTATACTTTGATACTCTAGAAGTATATAGCAATGAAACAGTACCAACAATGAATATATCACAAAACTGCCTCAATATTATTGATAATACGAGTACTCTTGATAGTACTAGGGTTACAAACCTTGAAGCTATTACAATCTTTCTCTAAGATGTATTCTCTATGTATACGTTTGTATGCGTATCTAAAACCTTAACCTAGGATCTCCTTTTATACACCACAATGAGTCCTTTACAAGATAACTATCAATCATAATCACATAATCAGAGCCTGTGTTTTGAGAAACTTTGATCTAGAAGATATCATCAAGAAGAACTCTATATTCACAAGGAAGAGATGGCTCCTATGGCTCTTTCAGACTCTAAGGTAAAAACTTGTTCAAAAACATGTCTGAAAGACCATGAAACTCATGATAAGTTGAGAATAGAGCTTAAGAAGTCTGAATCTGATTTATATAGCTATAAAAAGGGTTTAGCTTGAGTAGAAGAACAATTGGTTTTTTACAAGAAAAATGAAGGTATGCTTTGTGATCAAATTGTTGTACTAAAAAGTGATGCCTCATTCAATGAAGCAGAGATTATTACTCTTAAGAAAATTATAGAGAAACTTAAGAAAGAAAAGGAGGATAATCTGCTTAAAATTAACAACTATGATAATGCCACTAAGAGTTTAGATAAAGTGATAGGAAGTAAACTAGTAGATAATCATAAGAAGGGTTTGGGGTACAATGTTGTTCCTCATCCACTTACGTGCCTATTTGCACCTCCTACCATTGATTTATCTCACTTTGGCAATGAGAAGTTTAAAGAGCCTGAATTTGTAAGCTATGGTGTAAAGGTAGACAAGAGTGTATGTGAAAAATCCTCTAAAGATATTAAGAAAACTCCAGGTGCCCCATTGGAAAGAATATCAAGTTTTAAATCAAGGGTCAATTCCTAAGAGAATTACGTGATAACACCTTCTCTGGAAACGATACTGAAGACTTGATTGAACATATAGGAAGAGTTCTTGAGATCGCCAGTTTGTTCAACACACTTGGAATTTCAGGGGATGACATCATGCTACCCTAATGCTTGTTGGAACAGCTAAATAATGGCTGGGAAGAACATCACCAGGGACAATAAATACCTGGAATGAATTGAAACAAGCCTTCATTCGAAGATTCGGCCCACCTTCCGTCACCATTAAACGATTAGGAGAGATTCACAACTTCAGACAAGAAGAAGGTGAATCTTTATACCATGCGTGGGAAAGATATAATGACCTACTCTTTAAATGCCCATCTCATGATTTGAAAGATTACCAAAAAGTAAACACGTTTTACAATGGCCTTGGATTTCATACTCGCCGAAGTCTTGATTCTCGTGGTCTAATCCTTGGACTCACTGCTGCAAAAGCATTAGAGTCAATCCAAGAAATGGCCGACCACGTCCATATAAATGGTAATAACGAGGAAGACGATAGTAAGAATTACAAACAATGGCTATAACTCGTTAAGCATGACACTAATAAACTCAAGATCTGGCTGCGATTTAAACATCTTAGGAAAATGTTTCATAAAAGTCCACCAAAAATCCAAACAAAGGGTCTACATGAAGAGTGAAGACATAAAAGACAGTTAGAGTAAACAAGACAACCAAGGGATTACTCTTAAAAACAAGCCTTCCAGGAACCTTAAGGAGACATTCGAACGATATCTCGAGGAATCATGCAAAAGGCAAGATATTCTTGACGAATGGATGAAGCAATTCATTGAAATTACTAACAAAAACCTCAAAAGACACAATTCAGTAATTAAAAACCTTGAGGAAAAAGTCGTTCGTCTGGCTCATGCTTTAGCTGTTCGGAAAGTTAAACGAGACACGTCAATTAAAAGTGGTATTCCCACTCCTGATAGCTCAAATCCCGTTAAGCAGGATTGCGTTATGAAATTAGAACCTCCTCGCGAAACACCCATTCAAAAGGTAGAGACTTTCACAGAAAAGGTAAAAAAAGCGCATAAATCGAATAGACAAAGAACAAAGGAAAAACTGCCTCAAGAAACTTAAAAAGGTTGACCATCTACACTACATTAGTAAACGTTATTCAAAAAACACCTGAATACACCCAACATTTACAAGAACTGGTCTCTAACAAAACATAAATTGAGGAATTATCTATGGTAAAATTAAACGTACGATGCTTAGCTGTGCTACAAAACGAGCTTCCACAAAAAGAAAAAGATACATGAAGCTTTGTCTTATCCTGCATCATTGGCAATACTACGGTTAGCAATGCTCTAACTGATTTAGAGGCAATCATCAATGTAATCTACTTTTCCTATGGTCAAATAGACGCTTATGACTTGAAACCTAAAACCGATTAATATGGTGATTGAAATGGCAGATAGGTCTATCCAATCTCCAAAAGGAATAGCTGATAATGTTCTGGTAAATATTCACAAATTCATCTTTCCTGTAGATTTTGTTACTCTCGACATTGTTGAAGACGACAAAGTCCTGATAATCCTGGGAAGACCTATGCTTACTGCCCATGCTATGATAGACGTTTTGGAGGAAAAATTTCTTTAGAAGTAGGAACCGAGAAAATTGTTTTCAATGCCAACGAAGGAGCCACCGCATCAATTGTTTCACCTGTGTGTGTAATTAATGGATATCAGGAAATTGATGATTTTGGAAGGCCTGAGGGTCTAAAACAAATACTTATGAATGATGACAAAAACAGGGATCTAGGAAACTTTCTTAAGGATAATGTCTTATTACCTGACTTAAGAAGTCATTTCTCTCTCTCCCATCGGTTCACCTGGTACCAATAGGGATTCCTTTGGAATGTTTCAAGACTTTGATAATAATATGAGTATAGGAATTGACGATTTCATTGAAGGAATAGATGATCTGTGGAAAGATTTAGACCCAGGAACCTTCACTAATGATGTATTTGATCCACCTTTGAAACATGAATTATTCAGTATGGGGTATAGAGTTTATCGACACAACCCTTATAATCTTTAGATTACTTGTAAAATAGGTTTTGTGAATTTTAACCCTTACATTGACCCGCATTCTCCATTCAATATAATGTCTAGGACAACTTACAACTCTGTTATAAAATGAGAACTTGGTTATACAGGAACTAATGTAGTAGGATTGGCAAAGAACCTGCATGTGTTCGTTGGTTGTCACACGTTCTTGATTGAATTCATTATCATTAGAAAACATGGACGAGTTGTTGAAAAAGGCATACGGAGGTCCTGTTCGGGAAACCATTTAAAGATCATATAGGGTTGGAAGAAGATATAAAAAAGAAGTACTCTGGTTTAAGATCAGAAATGATAAGACTATCTTTAACATGCCTCATGTGGAAAGAAAATTCCGTAAGTTAACCACTGAGCAACATGACATGATGTTACCCATTTTAAAAGTTATTGACGAGGATAAGGCGTAAAGGTAGTTTAGTACCACGCTTATAGAAAATAAAAGATAAATCAAACAGGAGGATGTTTAGATTTAGGGGATGAATGTAAGGAGGATCAGGAGGTTATTGATTGGATTAAACGGAGATATGCAAGTATGCATGAAATGACGTAGCCTCGTTTCGAGTCTAACTTAAATACTCATTAATAAATAAAAGTGCTTGTCGGGAGACAACCTGTTTTATCAATAAGAAACATTTAAATTTTGGGATATAAGTTGGTTTGTATGTTTCTTACTTTTGCAGGTTCTAATAGCAAGGAGAAGGGATTCAAGGTTACCTCGACTCGTAATCATGTGGTAAAATTGCTGCTGTTAACATCAATTACGGCGTAACCATCTTAGTTACGCCATAATTATTGAGAATACGGCGTAACTCACTCATTGGTTATGCCGTAATTTGATCCAATCAAAGTTTTAAATTATTTAGCCACATGGTTACGGCGTAACTCAATTCATAGTTACACCGTAACTCCTTCCTGAAAACCTTAATTATGTTTGAAACTTTTACAAAACTGTGTATAATTAAATAAACTTTGTGGGTATATTCTCTGAAAACCCTCACGAGACTTCACTCGTCTACTTAGGCCACCAAGTGATTTAAAAGGCTTGTTGCATATGCTAGATGCAACCGTGATTCCTACAAAAATGAGTTTGGTTTTCTTGTATAATTTATTTTGAATGTTTAATGTATGTAGTTTGTTTAGTGATTTCAGGGGATATGAGTTTGCTCATGATACCCTTGTCAGAAGATTCATCTCTTAGCATTACATATCGAATACAAAGCAATACTCAGGGGAGTATCTCATTCTAATTCTACTTTTATTTTGACTTTTCATTTCCTTAATGTACAACAGGGAAATTGTACAAAACAAGTAGAGGGATGGAAGTAGAATTACCACTTGACCTATATTTGCCTTCAATTTTCTAGTTTTCTTTGAAAAATTGTGCCAATTTTAATTTTTTTGACATGTTTTTCTTACTAAACTAGAATAGATCTTTGCCGAGCGCACTATTATCCTTTATTTCCATTGGTGAGGTTAAGCTTGATGATTCTGTTTTCATCTATTATACAAAAATCCACCAAAATATGAGTGTGTCAATAGTATTGTAGACTTTCGAAGTTGGCATGTACATCAGTTCGAGACCTAATTGATTAGCAGGAATAGATAGTTCAAGAAGGCAAGATTTAGGACATTACTCCAAAATTAGCCCATATATGTAATGTTGTGTGCGTTTATCGACTTGTTACACTAACTTATTGACCCCCTGTGATAAAACCCTTTATTGCACTCATTTTTAGTGCAAGATGCCCCTGGATCACCCTGTTGAGCCAATCCTTGTTTTTAACCCATTGTATTAAATGTTCCGTTACATCATTTTGCCTAAGCCAACCCTGTAGTCTATATTTTCTTTGTGTTGAAATCTCTGGCTACTTAAATCTATGGTTCAAGGGAATGGATTTAGAAATTTTGCACATTCGTGGAAGACCTATCATTTTTTATCATTGAAGACCCCCTGTATCATCATCAATTTCGATATTGCTCATCTCAAGTGGGGGGATGTATATTTTACTTATGTTACAGAAGTAATGTGTAAAAAAATGTATGAATGAAAAAAAAATAAAATAAAATATTATAATAAAATAAATAATAAAATATATGATTATGAAAAAATTTGAAAAAAAAAATAATTAAAAAATTGAATGGATTTAAAATATGAAAAATTATTAATTTGAAAAAAAAAAAAAAAAAAAAAAAAAAAAAAAAAAAAAAATATGAAATTAAATTAAAACTATTTTGAAAAAAAACCCATGTACCATCACTTTCGATAATGTTCATCTCAAGTAGGGGGATACGTGTATTGCATTTATCTTATGCTACAGAGGTAATGTGTAAAACAAAATGTATGAATAAACCTCTGTAGCATATTCATGTTGGTTACGTGTTATAAAACCAACAAGTTATTTGAGATATGAAGATGGTGCATCTATAAACCATCTGTATGATTATGAAGGCTAGGCTAGTATATATGCTTCATCATTTCAAAGTGGGACTTCATTATTACATCCAATACTAGCCCATTATTATTATTTGGATCAGATTTTCGCACTTGGACACTTGGACTACTGGATGGACAGTAGCCGGTTATGACAACCTTAAATTATTTAGACTATTTGTTTTGTGTTTATTTTTCACCAATTAAATGTGTATCCTATGTTTTATCCTACCCTTTTTAATGATTATGACCTTTAGCCTGCTCGAGTTAAGGATTTGAGCAATCACATGTGTCTCGTTCATGGATTTGGGCGAGCATGAGTGGTTTTGTTGCCTTTTTTGGATAAGTGGTATCAGAAAGAGTCAATCGCCTGTTTAAACCTGTGTGTGTCACCCATGTTGCCTTTAAGAGTTGTTTAGACCCTAATTCTAGTTGGTGAAAATTTGTGTACTTTCCAAGCTTATGATAGAATACATGCTATGACAGTGCAGTTAAGTGATCACCTTGAAAATGAAACACTTAGACTAGTGAGAGTTGAGTGATTTTGATCCCTTTTTTATGAGGTGTTCGGCTTTGATGTTTTCTAGCACAAGTAAATTATGAAGTCATTTCTCCGAGTTAATTATTCTAACAGGTCCACTTGATGGCAAGTAGAAGTCAAGTGGGGGGATATTTGATAACATCAAATAGTTAATACCTTTTTAGTATCAAAATCCCTATAAAAATGCTTGTAATTATTGTCTAAATGCCTGAAAATGATACTTAATCACTTCATATTTCGTTTACAGGAAGGATTCAAGCATTGGAACAATAGACGCGAGATTTGGACGTGGAAAACAAGCAAATGAAGGTTCTCAAGGCCAGTTACGGCATAACTACCCCGCAGGAGTTACGTCGTAACCCAATTAATGCAAGAATGGTCATCACCATAGTTACGACGTAACTGCTTCGTCACAATTATGCCGTAACCTGCCACGTTGAAGAATGATAACTCATCCTAGTCATAATTACAGCGTAACTTGGACTATATAATTACGCTGTAACACATATTAGCCTATATCATGGAATCCCACATCAGCATGGTTACACCGTAACACAACTTACCAATTATGGTGCAACCAATTAGAAAACTATAAATAGAGCCCTCATTATGCACATTCGACATCAACCCTTCTACCAGAGTACTAAGGGGGCGACACAAGCCTAATTAGGTCGAAGAATTCCACCACTAATCAAAGGGAGAAATCACTTTACTTACTTTTTGTATTAACCATTCATAAACTCGTCCTGTAAAAATTATGATCTTTCAATCCAAGATCTCTTTCATTGTTTCTTACCGCGTTGTTGCTGTGAGTGGCTAAGCACTTCTAGTGATGGCATAGTTATGCATTTACTTATGTTATGACTGTTTCCTATTTATTTATCGTTTGAATTAGATATCCTTATTGCTTGTCATTGATCCCTGAGTTTTGGTAGTATTGAGGGTGGTTTAGATCCTGTTAGTCCTCTTATTAGGCGGACATGTTGAACTTAGGATCAGCATGGTACTGGGATAAGTTGGCATCTATCCCAAGTGTAAGAATTAACCAAATTACCGCTTTTATCACATTAAATATTTAAAAAGCTCATAAACTCTTTTGGAGGAGGTTTATAATCTATAGAGGTTATAGACAGGTCTTTAGGATAGTTAGGGTTTAGTAACTACAACTTGGATGCCCTACCTTTGTGACTTTCGAGAAATTAGGATCGCAGGAAGTATAGGACAGACTTCAAATGCCAATTCGGGTCTGTTTATATTAGAACCACTAATAAATTGATATCTAGACATTGCACTAGAAAACATGTCGTATCATTAGTAATGAAATAACTAGGTTAACACGTCTTTCTCCCTAACTGTTCTCATTTTATTTACTTATAGCATTTATTTTCCTGTCAAGATTTCAAACACGTGACACATTTCAAATTAAAACAAATACAACTTAGCTCTTAGGACTACCTCGGATTACCAAGTCCTGCACTACATACGACCGGGTTCTCTACCCGTTAGTGCGTGTAGACATCGGTAGACGAGTTTTATAAATTTAAAACTTGTAATAAATTATTCAAAACAATTTACTCATCATTTACAAATTGGTATCATTTTGTTTAGTGGTGTCAAACATGTGTAAAATTGAGGGGGAGCTTTAGAAAAATGTTCTAATAATTTATGCAATTTTTATGGTATCATTTTTCTCCCCATTGATTTTTCATGACAAATTTTAATCAATTGGTATTTTAAATACTAAGTGATTTATTCTTTTAAATAAGGGGAGAAAATGTGATTAAAATATGATCAAAAAATAAATAAATGCCTACGTGTATGGAAAGAATTTGTGCAAAATAAAACTCTCAAAGTGTTAAATGTTTTTGATTAATTTCAAACACTTTGATTGATTTTCAAATGGTTTTATGGTTATGATTAAATACCTAAAAACCAACTAATTCATGACGATTCTAAAGTCATAAGGTGGTTAAGGTTAGGTATTGTCCTATAATCCAACCATAACCGAATGGATCTACCCAAGGACACTTCAAAGTTAGAAATAACAGTCCTTAGGTATGATTTGGAGAAGAATGAGAAAATGGAATATTATTGACTAAGGCATGAGCTAACACTGGAACAATCACAACAAGATGTTAGTACGGACGTCTTAGTAAGTATTGAAGGGGTTGAAGAATGAAAAAGAAATATTGTGTAAAAGGTGAAAAGAAATAAGCCCTCTATAAAATTTAGGCATAAACTCGGTTAATACATATGCTATCAGTTTTCACAAAGATGAGTTATCGTATTGAAGAAATACATCATGGGCCCAATAATGCACTGCATAACCCTTCCCAACCATTCAAGTTTCTCTCAAAAGATACTTGTCTCATTTGTCATGGAGATTAACACGACTTCTATTGACTTCTCACTATGAGTATGTTGATATTGAAAAGGTGACAGTCTGCTCCAGCCTTCGATTACTAAAACCAAAATGCATAAATCGAGTCTAAAGCGAAAGAGATCAAATATAAATCTCATTAGGACAAATGAATGATAAATACTTATTGAACACCAATAAATTCACAAGTGGTAACAAGAGTCCTACGCATTATCCTTGCGATCTTGCCAAAACATTTAGAGTGATATTATTTCACAATGACAAATGGAAATCCTTATAGAGTCAACATCAAACATCTATGCGGTAGGTGACTTACAAGAGTCTATATGTAACAAACTTGTGCTAACTGGAAATCCAATGTAATACCAGGTATTGGGATTTGACGGGAAACACCTAAAATTATTAAGGTTTATTTTACAAGTAGACGTCAATAATTCACCTATATTCGTCCACTATCCTAACTTGAAAGGGAACCCGGATATAGAAACAATTGTGGAATATCGAAAAGCTTCGTTAGCGTCTCTTGACGTGTCAGCCCTAGATGAACCACACTTTTAACTAGAAAAACCTGTTAAGGAGATTCACTCATGAATTGAATCATGATGACACATGTATAATATTTATACTGTAAAACGGTCCTCATAGAATCGGTGGTTAACGTTACCAAACTTCGACAAATGAACAAGACATTTATCCATATATGTTGTTTATTGCTAACCCTTGTAAATGCATGTTTAGATGATAAAGTAACTACCTCATCCCAACGCCGTCAGACTCATTACCACATGCTCATATTCAAGCTTCAAAGACATACATGTGGCATCAAAAGTTCAAGAAATGAAGAAAGCACATAACAAATAAGGACAAAGACCTTCCTCGAGATTCAAAAGACAATTAATGCTTCAAGGGAGATTGTTAG
>BQNB010200230.1:0-11004 GCA_026074375.1 Tanacetum coccineum
CAAATTAAATAAAGAAAAAGTTAACAATTCTAAAAATATAAAAATGCCCAAATTTTACTGTTTTAATTAAAAGTAATTAAACTAATTAGATTTAAACCTAAATTAATTATTTAATTAACTAAAAGTCTAATGGCTGTTAAACTAGAGGACTAACAGTGTAAAGCAACAAGGACTAACGAAGTAACAGGGTGACTAACCTAAGGACTAACAAAGTTAACAAGAAAAGTCAAAATTACACAAATGGTCCCTGAGTTGGACCCCGATTGCAAGGTGGGTCCAACAGCTTATTAAGCAAAAGTCAAAGAAGCAAAGTTGTAAAGGGGCTTGAGCTTATCATTTTCTTTAAAAGGGGCAAGTGCTGAAAGGCTCACAATAAGCCAGAAATGTAGCTTTTTGGACTGCAAAAGCTAAATAAGCTTAACAGCTTATTTAGCTTTTCTTTTTGGGATTTAAGCTACAAAATAAGCTAGAAAGCTAGGGGGATAAGTCACTAGGCTAAGGGTGTCCTAAATAAGCTAAGGTCACTAAGAATAAGCCCTAAAAATAAGCTGGAAGTAATTTGAGCTTATGAGACAGTTTTAGAAAGAAAACAGAAAAAAGTGGACAATAAGCCCTAAATAAGCTAACCTAAAAGGGGAGTTAAGCTACAAGATTGTGGGGAATTAAAGAACTACCTATAAGCTACAAAGAAAAGCAAAAAGATCCTAAGGCTTATAATCAAATAAGCTAGAAAAAGTGGGCTGCAAATGGTGTCTAGCACCAGGGGAGGTCAACAGTGACTGAAGGGGCTTTTTGAGCTTATGAAAATAAGCTCATATGAGCTTTTTAACCAAAATGAAGTACAAACAGATTGAAAGGGGTGGTAAATAAGCTTATTTTCAAAGTTTGAGGGGTTAGGGCTTAATTAAAGCTGCTGATTATTGGGCTTAAAGATGGGGGATTTCACAAACACACATACATACATACACTTGACTTGGGCTTATGGTTAAATGACAGACATAAG
The DNA here is from genome assembly GCA_026074375.1 of Tanacetum coccineum. NCBI lineage: Eukaryota > Viridiplantae > Streptophyta > Magnoliopsida > Asterales > Asteraceae > Tanacetum > Tanacetum coccineum. The sequence continues at coordinate 1,004 of BQNB010200230.1, forward strand.
GGGTGGTTTTTTTGTAGCTAGAAACAACAACAACAAGCACACAAATAGGTGCTTAAGCTGCTTAAGCAGCTTGAGCACTTTAAGCTCATTTTTACTTATTCAAATTTTGACAGAAACCACAAAAAACATAAAAACTTATTTTTAAACTAAAGATAGTGATTAAAATGGCCTAATGAAACCCACACACTCAGCCAAAGTTGACTGAGTGAGCTTGACCCATGCACAACCCCATATGACCCATTTTGGGTCAAAACCAAACACTCCCTTATTTTATAAAAATGGTTTTTTAACTGTTTTTTAGTGAGGTAATGGCCAAGTAATGAAATGATAAGTGACTTTTAACAATTATAAAAACTTTTCACACACTAAAAACAGGATCAAAGAGCTTAGATTACACTTCAATTTTCGGCAATAGGAATATCAAGGACTTTTAACTTTTTATATTAAAAACATAAATATTACAACAACAACTCTTGAAATTGAACTGAATTACACTAATGCTTAATAAAAGACTTTTAAAATTAAAATTACACTAAAACATAAAAAAGGGTAGTGTTTGGATCGGCTTGCTCTTTTCCTTTTTATAGCAGCCCTCTTCCTTCTCTTTGTGTTGGGAAGTGCTAGCTGTGAGAGTACTATTGCTCCAAGGCAATCCTAGCCCTTGGTTTACCCTGTACACCATCTCACCATTGATGTGGAGCTCGGGGTTGAGTGATTTTGGCTGAGAAAGGGTTATAGGGGCACTAGGTTTGTGGGAAAGGGTGAGAGTGAGCTGTGGAGTACTTGGGAGGTGGTTTGGGTAGAAAAACCGTGGGAAAGGGGGTGGTAAGGGTTTTGGCGGGTACGGGGGTACTGTGTTTATGGTTAGCAGGTTTAAAAGTAAACTTTGGAAGAGATGCAACTTTGGTCCCTCTTCTTTTCTTCTCTTTTCATTTTCTTTTAAGGCCCAAATTTAGTTATAAATAAGTTTACAAATATACACAACAAGCCCCTCTGTTTTAATAGAGAAAAGAAATAAAAGAGTTTGAGACAATTGCAAAATTGGTCCTTGAGATTTTATAACAAAAGAGAAATAAAGAAGTTTATGAATTTGCAAAACTGCCCCTTGATATTTAAAAGGGGAAAAAGTATTGCCATTTGGCCGATTTAGTCCTTGTTTCTTTTTAGCTCTTTTTCTAAATAAAACAACTTTTGGAATTGGCAGATTTGACCCCTCTCTTTATTTTTTTCATTTTTAATTATAAAACAAAGTTTTAAAATTTACATTTTTGGTCCGTTTTTTTAGTTATAAGATAGTTTGGATATTAACAGAATTGGTCCTTGTGGTTTATAACAAAAGAAGTAAAAAGGAGGGTTTTGGGTTATGGCAAAAATGGTCCCTGCTGTTTTATAAAAAGGGTTTAAGAAAGGTTTTGGAAAATTGCATTTTCAGCCCTTGTGTTTTATGACTAAAAGAATAAAAGAGGTTTTGATAAATTGCAAAAATGGTCCTTGGGGTTTTATAACAAAAGAGAAATAAAGAAGTTTATGAATTTGCAAAACTGCCCCTTGATATTTAAAAGGGGAAAAAGTATTGCCATTTGGCCGATTTAGTCCTTGTTTCTTTTTAGCTCTTTTTCTAAATAAAACAACTTTTGGAATTGGCAGATTTGGCCCCTCTCTTTATTTTTTTCATTTTTAATTATAAAACAAAGTTTTAAAATTTACATTTTTGGTCCTTGAGTTTTATAAAAAAGGTGTATTGGGCTTTTGTTGGGCTTGGGCTTGTATTGGGCCCACTGGGTTTGGGTTTGGGCCCAATAAGGTGTGTTTGGGCCCAATAAGGTTTAGGCTTGGTTATTGGGCTTTTTCAAGCCCAATAAGGTGTGTGAGTGGGTTTTGTGTGTACAATGGCTGAGATTGGCTGTAACTGGGCTAGGATTGGGCCTTCAAAGTCTTCACAGTCTTTGTCAATTGCACACAAATGGGCTGTTGTAATTGATTGAGGGCCCATTTGGTCTTCACAGTCTTTATAGATATACTATTGGGCTTTCCCGGCCCATCAGATGGGTAAAGATTGCATTCAATAGTATTCTTCAGTTCCGGCTCCGGTTTGACTGCTGATTCTTCAGTATTGACTCTGACTTTGGCATTTTTGGACTTTGGCCTTGATTTTGCACAGTCTTTTCCATTCCATGCTCAGTTTTGTCATTTTGGCTTGGTTTTCTGTCTTTTTGTTGATATCCACTTCCTGCACAATACAAATGCAAAACAAACATATATTTGGCAGTTTTTGTCTGTTTCTGGTCATTTAAGCTCGTTTTTAGAGGTAAAAGATATGTGTAATTAAGCACTTATCAGCTAGCCTTGGGTTTGAGTGGGCTTCCAAGGATGGGCTTGATATCTAATGGGCTTAAAGCCCGTAACTAGGCCTAGTTAGCTTATAGAATTCCTGGGATCATTATCTAGACTAGTACAAGGTTCAAGAATATTAATGACCATCACTTCACGTAAAACTAAGTCTAACAATTTCCCCCTAAGGGGTGGTCATTGCGCATAAAGCTTGACTTCTTGTTTCGTTCTTTAGTCTTGGAACCTTGATGTCTTGGGAATTCTTTTAAAGTTCCTTTTGCATGCTTGTGATCATGGATCTTGATCTTTAACTTGATATGCTTTGACAAAATACTGATATCGTGGTCTTTGGCCTTGATTTGTATTGACAGTTAAGATCTTTAAATCTTTATCCTTGAATCTTTATGCCGCCTTGCGATCTTGTGTCGCTACCCTCATGCTCATTGTCTTGAAAACTTGCTAACAACCTCCCTCAACATTTTCTTTGGCACGATTACTAGAACTTCATGAGTAATCTTGTTGATGATGTTCTTTTAAGGAAGTTCAGAAGACTTAGAAACATGTATTTGAGCATTCATCATGAATTTATCTCTATGGATCATGAGCATGAGGTCTTGAATCTTGACTCAGCTGGAAAGAGGTTGCACTAGTACAAAAAGTGGATTTGGTCACACATGGGCAAAATGGAACGGCCACACATTCACATATTTATGTGGCTAAAGGTACCAAAATAGACAACATTTACTAATTAGCCACACATGAAAATTTTAATTGTGTGACCATTAGAACTATATTGCCACACATTCGAACATTATGTGGCTAAAGGTAATTGGTAATATTATTTAGCCACATATAAATTTGGAACGCGTGACAAATACAAGTAAGCTTGAAGCATTAGTCACGATAATACATACACAAACATAAACTTAATGTGGCTATTGGATGATCAATAGTCACACAAAATACACATTTCTTCCCTTTAAACAGCATATGGTCACACTTATTAACACTTTTGGTCACTTTATGCTTAATTGTATGTGACTAAATACCCAAAAAAACATGCTTTGTGTGACTAAATATTAGAAAAGGTCACACAAACATTAAATTCATGTGGCCATTGGATGATCAATAGTCACACAAAATACACATTTCTTCACTTTAAACAGTATATGGTCACACTTATTAACACTTTTGGTCACTTTATCCAGTACATATGGTTACGTAACTTAATATGTGTGTTTAAAGTTTAGTTTGTGTTAGCTTGCCAAAAGTTAATGTGTATAGTCACATTTACTTCTATGCACGATCATGTGACTATATGCCTTTATAATAGCCACAACATATCATAAATGTGTGACTAAATTATGTTTATGGCCACATTTAAGGTGATTATATGTGACCAATATATTCATAACAGTCACATCGTGAAGTATTCATGTGGCTATTATTTAGAGCAAAATGTGAAATCAGATGTGACCAATATATTCATAACAAGAAAATAAAAAAGGATTTTACACCCCAGCGAGAATCAAACCGGCGACCTCCCTTACGGAAGTCAAGCGGGTTACCATCTTGCCAGAGTAACCTATTCGTTAATGTAATGCATTTTCTTTGTTTTGGCTATTAGCTTAAAGAGTGCTTATAGAAATTGCTTATTAAACCATGGCTTCTTCTCCCTTTGCTTATTTTCAACTTGTTTCACTTTTAAAATTTTGAATTTAACAAAACTAAATAAGCTGTAGCTTATTTGGTTTAAAGCTTTTTTGGTGCAGCTAATTATTTTTAAGCTAAAGTTTTTTTAATAAAAGTTTTCATTATTAAATATAGTTTTAATTTATAAAAAGTTTACAATTTTAATTAATAAAAATAGTAGGTTTTAGATTAGCTTATTATTAAGCTAGCTTATTGCTTATTATCTAATTCTTAATATTTGCTTAGTTTGGTGTTTGTCTCACTTCACTTTCTCTAAGGTAGGGGTGAGCATCGGTCCAAAACCGGACCGGAACGGGCAAGACCGGACCGGACCAAGACCGATTGGTCTAAAGCGCCAGACCGAAGACTGGACCGAAATGGTATGGTCCAGTTCGGCCTTCGGTCCGGTCTGGTCCTACAAGGCATAATGTTCGGGTTTTTTGGTAAGACCGACTGGACCGGACCGGATCGAAGACCGAATTGGTCCAAAACGCCGGACCGAGGATCGAACCGAAATATGTTCGATCTGGTTCGGTCGGTCTGGTTTGGTTTTCTGGTCCGGTCCAGTTGAACGGTCCGTATGCTCAGCCCTACTCTAAGGCATGGAGTTTAAGGGTTAAATAAGCTAGACATTTACGTTAGAGCTTAATTAGATTATATAAAGCTAAATGGTAAATCTCTATTCAACTCACTTCGAGGATACGACCCCGGACTAATAGTTATTACTTTTCTTAAAGTAATTCTATCTCTAAACGGTAATTTAGTATCGACAACTTTACACGCGTCGGTCAACTATTACGGGTTAAAGGATATAGGTTATTGGTTACGCTTAGGGGTTAAATTAATGTGACCAATGATAACCTAATGCACATGACCCATGGCCCATGTTAATTGCCCATTGTCATCAGTCATGGATGTGTTGTAACATGACACTATAAGCCTTTACAACCCAATGCATATGACCCATATGATGTCAAATACCCATTAATGAATGTGACCAGTGATAACCTAATGCACATTACCCATGACCCATGTGAGTTTGACACTTAATCTCGCTCCAAGGAATGACATGCGAGGACACAAGACCGGTCCTTCTACCAACGTATAAATAACAGCTTAATTTTTTTAAAAACAAATACATTGCACATTAGCAACTTCATGACTCATACGGGGCATCACCCGGGTTTAAAGGCTCGTATACAAACATATAAACCAAACAGGAAGTAAAAAATTAATAGATAAATTGAAATCCTTCATGTGTTTAAAGTTTAGTTTGTGTTAGCTTGCCAAAAGCTAATGTGTATAGTCACATTTACTTCTAGCATGATCATGTGACTATATGCCTTTACAATAGCCACAACATATCACAAATGTGTGACTAAATTATGTTTATGGCCACAAATTAAGGTGATTATATATGACCAATATATTCTAACAGTCAACATCGTGAAGTAATCATTGGCTATTATTTTAGAGCAAAATTGAAATCGTTATCATTAAATTTTCATATTGTCACATTGAGTATATTGTGTGTCTAAATACATAATGTAATATTATGAGTCACATGAAGTATTTGTGTAATGTTCTAAATCATGGACTCAAGTTTGTCATTCATTATTTAAGTGTAGCAAAAAAATCAAAACCGATACATAGGCCACGTTATAAGCCTAAACTACTTTTAAGGTTTTAAAAATTAAAACCAGAAATAAAAAGGATTTACAACCCTCAACAAAATCGAACCCGCAACTCCCCTTACAGAAGTCAAGCGGGTTACCATCTTGCCAGAGTAACCTATTCGTTAATGTTATGCATTTCCTTTTTAATATAGAAGTTTAAGCTTCATTGTTTTTTGCTAGTAGCTTAAAGAGTGCTTATAGAAACTGCTTATTAAACCGTGGCTTTTTCTCCCTCTGCTTATTTTCAACTTGTTTCACTTTTAAAATTTTGAATTTAGCAAAACTAAATAAGTTGTAGCTTATTTGGTTTAAAGCTTTTTCGGTGCAGCTTATTTTTAAGCTAAAGTTTTTTTAATAAAAGTTTTCATTATTAAATATAGTTTTAGTTTATATAAAGTTTACAAATTTAATTAATAAAAATAGTAGTTTTTAGATTAGCTTATTATTAAGCTAGCTTATTGCTTATTATCTAATGCTTAATATTTGCTCAGTTTTGTGTTTGTCTCACTTTACTTTATCTAAGGTAGGGGTGAGCATCGGTCCAAAACCGGACCGGACCGAGACCGAATTGGTCTAAAATGCCGAACCGAATACCGGACCGAAATGGTACAGTCCGGTCCGGTCCGGGTCGGCCCGGTCCAGTTTGGTCTTCGGTCTGGTCCGGTCCTACAGGGCATAATGTTTGGGTTTTTTGGTAAGATCGCCTTGACCGGACCTGACTGACTGGACCGAAGACCGAATTGGTCCAAAATGCTGGACCGAGGACCGGACCAAAATACGTTCGGTCCGGTCCTGTCGGTCCGGTTCGGTTCGGTTTTCCGGTCCGGTCCGGTCGAACGGTCCGTATGCTCAGCCCTACTCTAAGGCGTGGAGTTTAAGGGTTAAATAAGCTAGACATTTGCGTTAGAGCTTAATTAGATTTTATAAAGCTAAATGGTAAATCTCTATTCAACTCTCTTCGAGGATACGACCCCAAACTAATAGTTATTACTTTTCCTAAACTAATTCTATCTTTAAACGGTAATTTATTACCGACCGCTTTACACGCGTCACTCAACTATTACGGGTTAAAGGATATAGGTTATTGGTTACGCTTAGGGGTTAAATTAATGTGATCAATGATAACCTAATGAACATGACCCATGATCTATGTGAATTAGCCATTGTCACCGGTAATGCATGAGTCCATGACACTATAAGCCACTACAACCTAATGCACACGACCCGTGACCCATGTTAAGTATCTGACACATGTTAATTACCCATTAATTAATGTGACTATATAAGCCACTACAATCCAATGCATATGACCCATATGATGTTAAATACCCATTAATTAATGTGACTAGTTATAACCTAATGCACATGACCTATGACCCATGTTAATTACCCATTGTCACCAGTCATGGATGTGTCGTAACATGACACTATAAGCCAGTACAACCCAATGCATATGACCCATATGATGTCAAATACCCATTAATGAATGTGACCAGTGATAACCTAATGCACATGACCCATGACCCATGTGAATTAGCCATTATCACCGGTCATGCATGGGTGTTTTGAGGGTGTACAGATACCCATGACTTTACCCATCTTATTGTTTGTATATGTATTTTACCTCACTGATGCGGGATGAGTGAGTAACTCACCTAAGCTACAAACAACATCTTAGATTTGACAAATGTCTCCCTCACATGACTCTGAACACTCTATATCTACAACACATGAAATAAAACTCTATCTCTACAAGACATGAAATATATGCGGGACCTTTCTTGAAAGCAGCTACAAGAAAGTCAAACAAGTACGAGGAGTTGGTATAAAGGTGAGAACAGTTGTCAACACTTTTCCTATAGTTTGGTTGTTATCTTTCTTTGAATGAGAGCATTTAATGGAATATGTACTTCTCCACTGGATGCATGATCCGTCTCAACAACTTTCACATGTTACCCTCGTATCTCAGCTATATAAGAAAATGTTTGTTAAAGAGATAGTTAGATATTATAAATACAAAAATTATACAAAGTGTTGAGCCAAATCAATGCCCAATGGTCTTAGACTAGAATTTGAAAGAAAATATCTCAAGTGTAGAACTAGTCCATGAGTGAATAAACTTAGAGAGTCATCTTCAGAGTCAAAAATAAAAGAAAGTCTCATGACTAGGGTTGAGCATGGTCCGAAAACCGGACCGAAGCGAACTAAAAACCGATTTGGTCTAAAAGTCTGGACCGAAATGCTCAGTCCATGAACGGATCAGTCCAACAAAGCATAAATAGTCGGTTTTGCATAAGACCGAGAACCAAAAATAAGAAAAAGATAGATCGAATACTGTACCAAACTATGTTGGATCCGATTTCTTGATGTGGTTCGATCTGCGGTCCAATACTACTCAATAATAGGGGTTCAAAAAACCCGACCCCACCCGGACCCGATTAAGCCTATTCGGGTCTGGTTACTTGGGTCAAAAAACTTATTCGGGTCAACCCGAGTAACCTGATTACTAAATAGGGTCGAGTATCAAATTCACATTAAGCCTATTCGGGTCTGGTTACTCGGGTCAAAAAAACTTATTCAAAACTTTTCCCCAAAAATCAAATTCACATTATCATAGCTTCTTTGTAAAACTTTAGGCGGGTTTCCAAAATAAATCAAAAAAAGTTAAATGTTTTAGGCGCCTTATTTTGCTCCCTAATTTTTATCACTTTCACAATACCTAAACTTTCCCCCCTCTTCACTTTTACAGCCCCCAAACCCTCTAATCTTCTCTGCCGCTTAACACCACCACGAACACCACCATCGTCACACATCATTGCTGTCACAAGCCTCGTTCATTACGCAACCAGGCCAGCAACAGACAAATCGAATTAAGAGGTACCCAACTGCTACAATTGATGTTGTTGTTCAATTAGCGTGTTTAATATCTCATTAATGTTGTTGTTAAGTTTGATTCTTGAATAAGTTGTGTATGTTTATATGTTTTTTGTATTTTTAGGTAGTAAATCTTCATTTGAATGAAGTTGAAATTTATGACTTTTTTGCCTCTATATGAAAAATAAGATTATTTAACCATTAAACAAATAATCAGTTGTAAAAGGGTGTTGTAGTTGTATTTTGCTGTGATAAGTAGATGTTTTGGTTCTGATATTTGATGTTATAAATGGGGCGTTTGGTCAAAAAAATTTGCTCTCATAAATAGGGTGTTTGAACCTGCTATTTGCTGTCAAAAAATAGGGGTTTTAGGACCTGTTGTTGCTGTCATAAATAGGATCTTTGGTTGTGGTGTTTGATGTCGTAAATGGGTTGTTTGGTTTTGGTGTTTGCTGTCATAAATAGGATGTTTGATTGTGGTGTTTGCTGTCGTAAATGGGTGTTTATGCTTGTGCTTTTGTCATACATATAACAATTGAAGTATTCAAATGAAAATACATCACAACAGGTGTCTCACAACATACTCTTGTTACCTTCTAAAGTTGGTTGTTATGTATTAAGGGTGTTTAAATGTCTATTAGTTTTAAGCTTTAGGAATTTTCTTGTTATTCATAAACGGTTTATAGTAACTAATAGTCATGTCTTAAATGTAATTATTGGTTTAGTTTTAAGCTTTAGTATGGGTGCGAAAGGCGCTTAATTTTTTTGTCATTACTTGTTAAAGCATGTATGAGTTGTGGTTTCTTATGACTTTTCATGGTAATGCCGTTTTTTCCTTTGCATGTGTATTTTTCTGAGTGAATGATGGTATCTTTCCAGGAATGAGAGGCACAACGATAGTTAACCATAAGCATAGATGGCTAATGGAGCAAAAACTAATTCATTTCATCGATATGTTTCATCAATATGTTATGGACAGAGTAATAACCTATGTTATTGTTGGGTCTTAAAAGACTTCATGGATTCTTAGAAATTACTGTTGCTCAGGTACATAATAGAAATTATGCTAAGTGGTTAGTATTGGTAGTATAATGTTACCACTGCTAGTTACTACTGTTAGTATAGTTTAGTACTGATAGCATAAAGTTACTACTATTAGTTGAAGTTAAGGCTGCTCAGTATTGAAGACTAAAATATAAGCTAAGTAGTTAGTACTGTTAGTAGTAAAAGTTAAGACTGCTAGTACAATTTACTACTGTTAGTATATATTAGAACTGTTAGTACTAATATTACTACTGCCTATGTTTATTAGTGCTGCTGGTGGAAAGATTACCACTGTTTGAAGACTTTCTACTGTCAAGAGAATAAAGACGCGTTCAAGAGATAAAGATTGTATGGAGAACAAGAATACGTGTGAAGATAAGTGTT